>VZDJ01000069.1:2710-48399 GCA_008694505.1 Cyanoderma ruficeps | reverse complement strand
GGGGGGGGGGGGGATCCCTGAGGAGGGGAGAACTTACTTAGAACCAATCGAATGGGAGGGAGGGTGTGACCCAGAACAGGGAAACTTAACAGAACAATAAAGAAAGGTGGTACCAGAGTAGCTTGCCGAATCCTAGGGCTTTTTCCCCAGAATCTTCCAGATCTTACAAGGTGATTGACAAGGTCTATCACTAGGGAAAGACCATCGGGAGGTTTGGGGATGGGGGTGTCCGAACAAACCATTATAAACATGTAACAAAACATACAGAACTTTAGAAAACCCAAAATGCACACCCCAACAGTGACCAGCTCTGCTCACCTTCTCATTTGTCTGTGTGAATGTGGTGCCATGATCTTGGTATTCAGGTAAAAGTCACAGAAAACCAGTTCCAGGCCCTTCTGACCCCAGTCCAGGTAATTTGTTTTCATCATTAGGAACCAGCTGAGTCTTACATCGTTAACACAGCAGTGGGAATTGCCAGGCTTGGCATCCATCACAGGATCACAATGGACTGGGCTCTGTGGTGGTGTGAAGCCAAGCAGTGGAGCAGAAGCTTGTTCTGAGCAAAGCAGGGAGCATGACTGTGAGAAGCTGGTGAAATGCTTAGATGCAGGTTGAAGGAGAACTCTCAGAAGCTCCAAATCACTGGAGACCCACTGAGTCTTTTTATCAAGCTGTTGGCAAAGGATGAACCATCAGATCTATGAAAAGGTGGGAAAAGATCTTATTTGAGTAATGTGACCATTTCTAGGCAACTTGCCTTGGCTCTGTGAAGGACTATTTACAGTGTTTTTTCATCTGTAAAGTGGCCTTATGTTAAGTTTGACAGTGGCACGCAGCCCACACTTCTGGTGTGTCCCATGCTGAGATGTAAATATTTCAGGGACAATTAAGCTGTCATTTACACTGATGTTTCCAAGAGCCATCATGCTGGGAGGTGAGTGAGCAGATCCTTCTGTGCATACTGATGTGGGAGTGTTGCTTGGCTGTGTGGTGGGCAGAGAAGTCAGTTGGTCCCTGCTCGAGTTCCTGGCTCAGCTCAGGCCCCCCCAGACACTGGAATAACACATTCCCATTTCGGGAACCCACAGAGCTGTGAGAGTTGATCTCTTGTGTTTGTTCTGTGACCTTTCTCAGCTGATTGACACTCATCTTTTATGCACTGGATAGATGAGCTTTTGTGGTTGACATTTTGGGATGGCTGAATATGAATTAGCCTAGGTAAAAATATTTCTATTTTTCTATCTTCAAACAATGCCCTCCTTGTCCAAAAATGGCTGCACTACCAGGTCAGATCAAATCCAGTTTTTACTAATACAGTGCGGTAAAGGAATTGGAATTTATAGCTGGGAAAAGGCAGAACTGGGTTTTCTCTCATTAGTATTTTCTGTGAGAATCTGAGAGGAAACTGATGTTCTTTATATGAGGTGTCATGGCCATCCTGAACATTTAGCAGGTCATGTAAGTCATGAAGAAGGGACCCAAATTCTTGTCACTCAGAAGACCTTGGCGCCTGGCAAACTTATGTAGGTATGAGAAGAGAATGGGCTTAGACTATGAGAACCTTTTGTGATGCATCAGCTACACAATTATTTTTTAAATATCTCAGCAGACCTATTGATATGTCTCATGTTGAAGTCAGGAGTGCGTTTCTGTGCTTTGCTGGATGGGGGCCAGTTTGGGCACATCCAGTCCTGTGCACCAGTAGTACTGGGGTCTCTTCTGGTGTTGGGATTTGTGATTCTGTACCCCAAGAAGATAAAAATGAACCAGTCACCTCATCCTTTGAGGAAGAAGTGAGCTTTTAGATAAAGTGGGTCTAGGTGCCATATCTACACTGGTGTCACAGGAATCTCTTGATTTTTTTCCTGTTTCTGAGCAAGGCTGCTCAGTGCACTTCTGCAAAAAACCATAACACAGACACACACGGGGGAACATCCACATCACTATTTACAAGTGCCCTTATGCTCTCAACATAAAAATACTTCTGTTTGCAGCTGCTTATTGTAGCCATTCTTTACTATTAATTTTCAGGTAGCCCAGTTGGTCTGTTACTAAAATAGCCTTAAGTTTGAGCTCTTGGGCTGGAGCTGCTTGGAAGCTCAGCTTCCACTAACACCTTTTTTCATCTTGCCCTGCAATAAAGCCCAGGCTGACTGTTATTTGACCCCTGTCTGGGTAAAACCCAAGCTTTGGGGGTGGTGTGGGGCCAGCAAAGCTGCTCATCCCTGAGCCTCAGAGAGCAGCTGGCCCTGCTGTGCTGCAGGCTGTGTCCAGCCTGGATCTGGCTGCAGAGGAAAGGCTGAGTCATTTCCATGGGATATTTCACAGAGGAGTTAAGTGATGCAGGACTCAGCTCTGAGCAGCTCTGCTTCCTGGTGAATAGTAATTCTGTGTACTTAGAAGAGCAAAAAACCACTGAGACCCTCAGTGCTGCTGTGTCATCCCTGACTGGAGAAAGTCTTGTTTATCTCATCCTGAAAAGAGAGAGATGAGATTCTGGTGGTGCTTTTCAGAAAATAATGCTCTACTTTTGGAGAGTGTAGGCAGTACAAATAGTCCATAGGTTTGATGTTTGAAGCTTTTTTTTTTTTCCCCTACTTTTTCTGTAACAGCAAGGACAAAAGAGCCTCAGGAGGGACTCCTGACACCCAATGCCAGGCTGATTTTTTTTTTTTTTTTTGTCACACCAAAGCAGCTTCAAGCTTGTAACTGTAGAGGAGTGGTTTGGGGTTTAAGATGGACTGAGTGAGGCTTGGAGCTGGGTTGGGATTTTTTTTTCATCTGGTCTGATTTTTGTCGCTAGCCGAGGCTGGGTGTGTCCCACTTTAGGGACAGAAAGAGAGCAGGCCAGAAGCACCGCAGTGAGGGGGAAAACTCTTCTACTTTATTTACGATTTAACTACTTTATACATTTGTACAGAGGTCCAGAGATTGGCTACAGAGGTCGCCACCTCTTAACCTGGATGGTGGACATGACCATCAATCATTTCTTCTCTCAGAGGAGAAGAATGCAAACATTCTAAGAATAAACTTTGTTTGCATGAAGGATACATGAGAACAGAGGCAGAAGGCAGAAACTGAGGGCAACAGATTTTGATGTGGCATTTGTTTTGCCCAAACACTATTAGTTTATATAGGGCCTACTATAAATCTTTTACTACTTTTTATATAGGAGAACAGGAAATAACTGAGAATGCTGGTCAGGCTGAGGATGGGATATTTTGACCCAAGGTGCTGGAAGTCAGTTCCTACTTTATGGCAGCATGTCATGAGAATTGCTGATGCTTAACAGGGCACAGAGGAGTGTGGGCCCCCTGCAGGGTCACACGTGTGGCTTGTGGTCAGTGAAGAGTGCTGGGGAAGGAATTCCTCTACTCAGGGCTGCCCTGGACCACAGACATGCTGCACAATGGGCTCTGTCCTTGCAGCTGCTTCCATGGCAGTCAGCTCTGCAGCTGGCTTGGTATTTTTCACCTGGTCTCAATTTTTGTTTTGCTCAGCATGAGACAGGACCGACTGTAAATCTTTTGTGCTTGGGATAGATTCAAACTCAGAGCAAACAGCAGTGGTCTGGAACCTGCCACAGCACAAACGATTCAGGGAGGATGAACTGAAAAGCAGAACTTTGGCACTTTCCTCTAATTCAGTGAAAGAGCCAGCACTGCTTGCAGTTTGGGCCAGTGATGGAGGTTTGATACCTTTCTGTGCAGGAGCCAGGGCAAGGGCTGCCTGCTTGGTGCTGGCTGAAAACCATGCCCTGCCTCAGCCCGAGGCACTCATGGCTTAGGTACCAAATCACAGGCTTTGCTTCTGCCCAATGCAAGTAAGTTCTGAAGGTTCAAGCATATTTTAGTGATCAGAATCATGGAAATAATCATCAGCAAACACTCAACAGATGACTGGGAGGAAAAACTATAAATCAAAAGTGGATGAGATCTTTGTCTACTTCAAAACAGTGGAATTGTTTCTGGTCAGATCACAGCTTCAGGGAGATCATGGTACTGTCTCTGACAGTAACTGGCCAAGTCTGTCCCATACTGATTTCTCTTTGAAATGGCACTGGCAATTAACTCCTTGGCTTTAAATGTGCCCCACTGCAATAATCATAAACAAAGAGAGAGAATGTGTGTTCAAGGAATGTCTGGTTGTCTTCTACATTCAAAAAGTAACTTGGAAAGTAATTTTATTTATTTTACCTTTTTAGCATGGTGGAGGAGTGAACGGCTCTTGCTTTTCAAAGAAAATAAAACTGTTCCTTGAGATTTTTATATCTGGAACACTAAAGTAGTCCAAAGGCTGGTCTTGTACCAAAGACGTTTTCCCAGCAAGATCTTAATTTTCATGTGCCATTTATAGTAAATGAAGACATGTTGGTAGGAGTACCAATAGATGAAGAGGTTGCTCATGCAAAAAAACTGGAGGACTGTTTTTTGAAACTTAAATCTGATTATGCATATATGCCATTTTTGTTCCTCTCTTTAGTTATCTGTCAAGGAACATTTGTGCAAATGAATTTTCATTATGGATTTTAAGCATGCAGGCTGGAATGCTGGCAGAAAGATACCCCAAATACTGCTTTTATATACTGCTTTTTCCTGGGATTTTCAAGGTTAGCTGAATTCTGAGTTCTGGTTAGTCTCTGTGAAAATGCAATGTCTTGTGACCTTGTAGGACAGATCACAATGATCTATCTTCACTTTGATCTGAAGATCAAACGATGCTTTCCAAATTGGGAATATTTATGGAGTAATGGGTGAGTCTCAGGAAAAAAAAAACAAGTCTCACTCATAACTGTATTGGAAGTGGAAAGATGGCAAAATTCATAGTATGATACTGGTGAGTTGAGTAGGATGAGTTATTGCTAATGATATCCAACTGGCTGTCTCCTGTGTTGGATTTCACATGTCTTATGTGGACTGGCAGATGAGGGTAGTGGTGGAACTTGTGAATTGCAGCTATTTTTACCCTACTGTTAAACTTCAAAAAGAAATTAGGAGTATTTATTTAATATCTGTATGCATGGGCTCCCTCACAAATGAAGATGTGCATGTAGGGATGTGTGTGTACACAGCCAGTTCCTGCAGCACAGGGTGGGACTGGGGCTGCAGGCTCAGCATGTCCAGGCTGTGAGGGACACACTGTCCCTGCAGTCAGACTGACAGCCTGCACAGGGTGAGTGCTGTCACTGTGGCCTGGCCACTGCACAGGGTTCACTGGGGCAGGGAGATTTGGAGCTGCTGTGAGCTGTTTCTAGCCAAGGGAAGGGCTGTAGTGTTTGTAGAGGTACAGCAAACCTCTTTTGAGCTGAGCTGGGGGCAGCACGGCTTCTGCTGCACCAGGGATTGTCCCAGTGTGTGACCCCAGGCAGGGAGGAGAGCACCTGGTTTTGCTGAGGGCACATGGAGGAGAGGAAGAAGGGACAGATGCCCTCAGAAGCCTGGCCGAGCCTGGAAGCACATCAGGAACCTGGTGCTGTCATAGCAACCCACCCATCACTGGTGTCCCTTAGCCCCAGGAGAGCTGGCCCGGGGCACACGGGATGCAGCTGCCAGCCATGGGGGACAGTAGCCTGTTGCTATCGCAGTCCCCACTGGGCTCAGCTCCTGCATGGAACCAGCTCTCGGGGACATCCCACCCTGCCTCAATGCCTGCCCGTGAATCCCCTCTGCCTCTGGATGAATTCTCTCCATAGCTGTTTGCCTCCAGGGCTGCAGATCCCTGCTTTTTCCAGCCTGAACTGGCTTTGATTTGGGCTTCAGCTGTTGAAAGCATGCCAAAGAGCAGGGAGTGGGTTGCAAAGGGATCTCCAGGCCCTCCTGTGTCCTGGGGCAGGGATGTGTGCAGGGTTCGGTGTCCACTGCAAGGCAGTGACCACAGTGCAGTGCCAGGCTCTGCCCCGACGTCATGGCACTGCTGCGCTGCTGCCTTGGTACTACCGAAGCTAGGGGTGAATAAACGCAGCTGGATGAGAGCCCGCCCTCGGGGCACACACAGGCACCGTGGGGGGAACAAAGGGACACGGGAGAACATGGCAACGACAAGGAAATTGCTCTTTCTGAGGATTTTCTCGTCTGCTACAGAACTGGAGCTGAGAGCGGGCGGTGGAAAGGACCGGCGAGAGAGGCAAAAAGCCCCCAAAAAATCCGTGAGGCAGAAAGACATCCTGTAAGGATGAGGGAAAGGCAAGGGAGAGCTGTGGCTGGAGCGGCCCGCCTGCCCCGAGCCCCGGCGCTGCTGCCAGCCAAGTGTGCTCGCTCCGGTGCCAGCGGGGCTGTTTGCTCACCGCAGTCACGTCTGTTTGGGTGTCTGTGCCTCCCGAGAGGCGGCTCCGAACGGCGCTGGTATCCCCTGCCCCCGGGTACCCCCGCCCCTTGTACCCCCCTCCCGTGGTACCCCCGCCCCTGGGCATCCTCTCCCGTGGTACCCCCTCCCCGAGCCCCTTCCCCGCCGTGGCCCCGTGGCAGCTCCGCAGCGCCGGGCAGGGCTCTCCGCTCGCCGCCGCGCCGGGAAAGGATCGGGAGGAGGAGGACGCACGAGCGGAGGAGGGAGGTGGTGATAAGGGGTTTGCTGCGTCGCCTCGTTTCTGTACCCAGCGCACGGCTCGTGGGGAGTGCGCGGTGCCTGCATCTCTGCCGGAGGGATCCTGACGCTGCTGCTGCTGCTGCAGCTGCAGCCCCGTCTCGGGAGCGCTGCTTGTTTACCGTCTGGGAAGTGCTGCTGTGCCAGAGCCAAACGTGCCGTGCAGAGGAGGCTGCGCTCACCTGTCAGGAGCGCAGGGGAACAGGCTTCCCTAGGCGTTCGGCAGCCCAGGGGCCGGGCATCCGCACTCAGTCCAGTGCCTCCACCACCAACTGCTTCGGGTCTCTTCTTAAGCGAGAAGAGGAAAAAGGATCCAGAAAACCCCTGCAACTGGACAGCCCCTGCTGGAGTCTAACAGGTGTTTGCTGGGATTTGAATGGGGAGGCGATGGGTGGGGAGAAAAGTTAACTGCAGAAATCGCAGCTAGGAGAGATGCAATGATCTTGCACCAAGTGGATGTGCCATGTCTGCATGCAAATAGTGCGTCTGGAGAAGCTTGGAGGGATGTCTTGCAAGTGATCTCCATAGAAACGCTCACCTCTGCCTGCAAACTTTCCCCTGCTAGAAGTTGGGAGGAATAAAAAGCACCAGAAAGTCAAAAAGGGAAGATCCCAGAGGACAAAATCGCTTGAGCTAAACTGTTGCGTGCTGAGCCGGGGCTCTAGTGCTCATCCCGCCAGTGTGTCCTGGGCTGCCGTGCCAAGTGGCAGAGGGTGGCATTGGTCAGGCTGCCCGGCAGCGTCCCCAGCCTTGGGGACGGGCCGAGCAGCATGCTGGCCACGGCTGGCCAGCGACCCCCGCGTGCCTGATCTGTCCGAGAGGCCAGGGCAGTGGCGGCCATGGCTGCAGCCATTGCCAGCTCCCTGATCCGCCAGAAGAGACAAGCCAGGGAGCGGGAGAAGTCTAATGCCTGTAAGTGTGTCAACAGCCCCAGCAAGAGCAAGGGAAGCTGCGACAAGAACAAGTTGAATGTGTTTTCCAGGGTCAAACTCTTTGGCTCCAAGAAAAGGCGAAGAAGGCGACCAGGTTGGCAAGGGTTATGTCTTGGGGGGGTTGGTTTGATGCCATGGAAGCTGGGATGTGTTTCAGGTGTGGGGAGAGGGGGAACGGGATCTCAGGGCTCGTACAATGGATGTGCAGGTATTGCCAGCTCTGGCTCGTATGGCCTGGCTGACCTGGGTACCCCATGCCAGTCCTTTCACCTGTCGTGTTCATCTGGTTTATTTGGGTAGCACACACTGCTGTCTGTGCCTCACCTGCAACACCTAGGTGCACGCAGGTGCCCATAAGTCAGTTGTCTGTCCCTCTGTTACACACATGCAAACACATGGGTGTATTTGTGGGAGATGCTAGTGGGGAAGTTCCCACACATGCATATCTCACAGTTGTATATTAAATAACTTCATGGTCTGGAGATCTGGTTTTGGTGTCCTGCTTCACAGAATGCTCATGCCATGCTTTTTCTGCTGATTGCAGACAAAGCTTTGTGCTTTTGCTGGCACCTTCCAGAGTTGTGCTTCAGCACCCTGTGCCTTTCTAGGAACGCCATACTTGCAGGTGCCCTGTGGACACGAGGTTCTCTGGGTCACAGGTACAAAAGATCAGGTGTGAAGACTGGGTCCCTGATCTCAGTGGATTGTTTTGTATGTGGGAGGAGCAAAACCCTCTGGCAATGTTGCCGTGGCTTTGCTGTGCTGGAGCATTGATGCTTTTGCCACTCCACCTGTCTGACTTGCTCGCAGTTTGCCAGCAGCTTTAGGGGTGGATTATGGCTAAAGAGCCAAAGTGAGGGTTGGAATAATTTCTGGTCAGAAAAGCTGGTAGATAAGAGTTGTGTATCCAGCACTCTTATCAAAGTTGCTAATAAGATCTAATATGCAAACTTATGCAAACTGTTGTAAGCTTTTGCCTTCAGTCCCTGCAAAAATGAAGTGCAGTAGCAGAGCTTCCCAATGCCTTTGGTTACAAACACAAGGAGTCTTACTCAGACACAGAGTGCTGGACATGACACACCACATCTTCACAGTGTGTTTGTCTCTGAGGAAAGTGAGATATTGTGGAGCGAGCTGCAGGGATGCATGAGCTCCTGACAAACATAACTATGTGAAATGACTACAATGCAGATGTCATTGGGATTCAGTGGACATAGACCTTCTTTGCAATTACTCCTGATGCTTTAGCCAGATATCTTAAATGGCACACTTGACAGCATATCCTGCTGTTGTATACTTTTTGGTCTAGAATGATATGAAACTGTGTGAGATATCTCACTTTCTAGCTGTGAATCTGAGGATGGTTATGAAAAAAAGAGATGTATCCAAACTATGCGTTGTTTTGATCTTTCTTCTAGCTGATGAGGTAATTACCTCAGCCCTTATGCTAATATTTATTTTGCAGTTCCACACATTGCTGAATTTCAGGGTTTCCCTCTCCATTTTCCATATGTTCATTGAGTAGTTAATCTCTTCGGATGCTCTTTAGTCTTTGGAGCAGCAAGGAATGGGGGTTTGTTTATTAGAGCTGCAGCAGTTCTTGTGCTAAATGTTTCCTGCTATATATTTAGACTCTCAATTGTCACTGTGGCTATTGTAATAGTCTTATTTTTCCTCTCCATCTAAGAACTCACACCTTTTCAAAAGACAGACTGTACTCCTTGCCAGCTCATTTTTAATCTTAAATGAGGTAGGGCTGGGCTCCTGAGGCCAAGCAGTGCTGCTGGAATCTGTATTCACTGGAAGTAGATTTTACTGTGCTACTCACGTTGTAATCAAATGTGGCATTTAATCATTTTGGCAATTGATTTCATAGACATAAATTTAATCTCAGCCAAAATGAAGTGTTGCAAAGCTGGTAGCCCTGCTTTTGTTTTGGGTCTTTTTCTTATCTCAGCCTTGAGAAGAAACCTGAAGGCTTGTTTTTCACGTCCTGCTTGCTTGGAACTGCACATCAGGATTTCTCATGTTAATCTCACTGTTGTTTTTTTGCAGAGCCTCAGCTTAAAGGTATAGTAACAAAGCTCTACAGCAGGCAAGGATACCACTTGCAGTTGCAAGCAGATGGAACAATTGATGGAACAAAAGAGGAAGACAGTAGTTATAGTAAGTGACACAAGAATAAATGGTGTGTTTGTGGATTGTGGTGTCTTGTCCCTCCCGTGCAGGTCCCCTCAGAACTGCTGTCCTAGGGTGGCTGAGTGAGTAGCAGCAGCACTAACGCCGTGCTGACAGCACAGAAGTCCTTCAGACTTACTGGGTCTGAGAGAAATACAGATAAAAATCACTTACAGAAATAATCAACTAGAGGAGGTAATGATGACGTGACAAACAAATCAAATGTTATCTCCGTGGTAATCCAGAGAAGTTCATTGCTGTCCTTTGGATTTTATTAGATTTTTTTTTTCAGCAGGGAAAATTTGCTCGCCTACTCAGAGCCTGAAATAGAATAACGTTATCTCCACTCTCACACAGGAGATCATTCAAACAGTGCCGTGGTATTTCACAAACTGGGAATTCAGCAGCATTTCAAATTTCACATTTCCCTATTATTATTATTTGTTACCTCTTCTAAATTGTGCCATGAACTTTCAACCAGCTTTCCCTCAGGTTTTCTGTGAAAAGCTCTGGGCATTTTTACTTGTTCTTTATGATTGGGGTTTTTTTTACAACTTTGAGGATTAATAGAAAACAGGAAAAGGTGACTAGAGCATTGATTTGGTGTGTGAAAGATACTTAAGGGTCCCACACAGCTAGACAAAAAGTCTGGTAAAATAAGGGAATGTAGGAAACAATGCCCTGCAGAAAGTGTATGAAGGTCCAGGTGACCAAGCCAAGACTGGCAGACCTCAGAGAAATGTTTATGTTCATAAATCCAGCTGTGGCCTGCTGCCTCTTACTGTGCAGCTTTATTTCTCTGTCAGCTCATACTGCCCGAGGACTATGGCAAAGATCATATCTCCCTTAGGCATTGCTTAGCTGTTCATTAGGATGGATATCCTTATGTCCTTGTTTGAAACAATGCAAATGTAATAGGGAAAGAGTAGGATGCAAATTGCTTCGGATTATTTTGTGCTGACACCAGCTGATCACAGTAGCAAGCAATTTATTTTTCTGTAGCTTCTTTGCCACCCCCTCTGTCACATCTGTTCACATGAGGGTCATCCCCTAGAAATGAGGTAACCCCTCCATCCTGCTGTCCCTCTGGGGACTTGCAAAGATGCTTTCTGTGCCTCTGCTGTGGGTCCTTTCAGTGATCACAGTTGGGGACAGGTCACTCATTGTTCCCGGAGCCAGACTGGACTTGCTGCTGCACAGGGTCAGGGGCAGTAACAGCTGCTGCTGAGAGTGACAGTCCCATTTTTAGTGCAGTCTCAGTGCCCCCGTCCTGAGAGCCAGCAACTGGGGAAGGATGTGTGGCTGTGCTGACACAGGGCAGTGGGCACTGCTCCAACAGCCAGCCCCTCTGCGCTTTGGCAGGGCCAGCATGTTCCCCCACAGCCCCTTTCCAAGCTCCAGCAGTCTGTGCCACAGCTTCTGCTCATCCCACTGAAGTGTGAACCAGCTTCTGAGCATGCCTCACCCTTGTCGTGCTGTGCCTAGAAACAGAGCCTGGACATGTCTGGCAGGGAAATGTGTCCCAGTGCCGGGAGCAGCAGCTGAGCACCCATGGCTCAGGTGCCAGCAAAGCACAGCCAGGAATTCCTCACTGCAGCCCATCCCAGTGGCCCGTGGCACCTCTGTCCCTGCTGTCCCATCTCAGTGGCACCTCTGTCCCTGCTGTCCCATCCCAGTGGCCCATGGCAGCTGTCTGAGCTGTCCCATGTGGTGGTAGCTGTGTCTCTGCTGTCCCCTCTCCTCAGCTGTTGCTGACAGGTCTGCAGCACTGTTTACAGTGGAGCCCATACTCAGACCCTTGTGCTGAAAATACCCCAACACCTGCCCTGCTTGTAAAGGTGCACTTAAGAAATCACCTTCCAAAAGAGACCTTCAGGTTCTGCCTGGATGCTGAGCTTTAAATCATCCTCTCCGGCCTACACAGAGATCAGGTGCTGCTTTTTGGGGCTGAACTGCAAAGGACCCGTGTCCAAGGGAATATTTTCTCCCCCAGATAAACTCAAGCATTTGATAGAATGAATGAACAATCCATTTCCCTTACTGAAAATCTAAGTTTCTTTTGCCAAAAGCTGCGCAGAACTAGAGAATTTTGTTTGAGTGAAGAGAAAGTAATGGGTGTTGATTTTGAGCTGGAGGCGAGCATGAGGAAGGTCTGCATGAGTGTGTGTTTGTGTCTGCATGTACACTCGTGGCTATGAAAGGGAAAGAAAACCACAGATTTTATGATGCCTTGTGTTTATTTGTTAGTTCTGGATATTTCCACCTTTTCTGGTATGCTTGACCGTTGTAGGAAATGCAGTGCTCAAAGGTACCCCGACTTCAGGGCACTCGATGCGCTCTTGGCAGCCCCAAAGACAGAATTTAGGATCTGTGTTAAATGCTGTCAAGCTGTAATTTTTTTTTTTTACTAAAGTATAACCACTTGGGGGTTTTCAGGCTGGAAAAGGAATTTATAATGGGTCATAATTCTTAGCCATAATTTTGAAAATAATAAAAATATTTCAAATTCATAATTCAGTTTTAAATTGGCTTTAGACAGTGACTATAAATATCAGACTTCAGCCTGAAGCAGACCAGAGTTTTTCAGCCAAGTAATAAATCACTGGAAATGAGAAGTAGTTTGGCATCACTCCATCCTATCTCTGCATTTCTATTACAGAGTGGAAGGAGATGCTTTGGGTTATGATAATTTTCTTAACTCCCCTTTCTTTTTAATCCTACATATTGAACACAGAGTACTGTATTCAACTCATTATTTCTTGTGTTCAATTTTAACATATCCATGAATCCAAGCTATGGCAGAGCTTTGCTTTTCTGGTTTTTGCTTTCTTTTTCTTTTTCTTTTTCTTTTTCTTTTTCTTTTTCTTTTTCTTTTTCTTTTTCTTTTTCTTTTTCTTTTGCCACTTTGCAAACCGGAATCATTATTTTTTGAAGAGTTGTTTCTGTGCTTATAAATACTGCCACTATTAGCACGCGTACAAGCAGAAATGCAAGCAGAACATTCAAAGCAGCTCAGTTTTGAAAGCACAGATTCAGGGGTTGATCGAAAGAATATGCTGCCATTTCATTTCATTTTGAAGTTATTTAACTCTGTTTTTTCAAACCCATTCTCCTCTAAAAAAGAGGAAGAAATTAAACCCCAATGAGTTATGTGAAAACATTTTAAAATGCAAATGATGGTTTTCAACTTTTCTAAATTTATTCTTCTTCCTTTTGGTCAAAATGTTTACTGACTTTGAAAAAAGTTTTGATTGTCTTGAAAATTCTTTTGTTTGTTTGCTTCTGGATTCCTTTTTTTGCACTTAGTGGCAAAAAACCCCCACTCTAACAAAACCCAAATTGTGTTCAATTGTACTCAGCAGAGCCTGGGTTCTGCTCACAAAGCAGGTGAGTCCTTTTAGCTGTCAGCAATTCGCCATCTTCAGAACAAGGGAGATGCACTGATACCCTCAGATAATTTCTGAGCTGTTGGTGGAAATTGCTGTAAAAGGACATGATGGTAGAAGTATTGTTCTGTAGCACCCACAGAAATTAATGTATGCATGAATAGACATTTTAAATTTGGTTCTGGTAATTCTGGTTTAATTTTCTATCTGACCTGCATACTCTAAAGGATTATTTTTTCTCTCCATCTCCTTTCTCTTCTAGCTTTGTTTAACCTCATACCTGTGGGTTTACGAGTGGTGGCGATTCAGGGGGTTCAAACAAAATTATATCTGGCAATGAACAGTGAAGGATACCTATATACATCAGTAAGTAAACATTTTTAATTCTGTTCTCAGTGGAATTGTGGTAAATTAATAACTTACTGTTGCAAGGGATCTGCTAATAACCTATAAATGTGAGGTTTGACAGCAGAGTCAGTGTGGTGGTGATAGTCTGGTTCTAGTTTGTTAATCTTTTCCATCAGGAACACATAGGGATGTATGGAATCAGACTGTGGTGCCTTTGAATAACCCTGAAGTGTGATATAAAAAAAAAAAGCCTGCAACCAAAAGCCCATGCAGAAAGGATCCCATCCCTTGGTCACTGTGCACTGACTGGGCTGATCAGAGTGGGGTACTGAGGGGAAGGGACAACTGTGTCACACACATGCCTGAGCATGGTTTGTGTCTTCCTATAGAATCTGTATTACTGTAAGTAAAAGGAATTAGAGAAAGTAATTTTTTTTGTTTGGCCAGGATTTTTAAATAGAAATTTTATGGCTTCCAGTAGGTGAGTGAGTAAAGAGCAGCTTTATTAGTAGTTCTGATGAAGAATGACAGTTAATAATTTTCAGTGAAGTTTCTCATGAGAGCAGACTGTTTTTTTATTAAAAAAAAGAATTTTTTTAAAATAGACCATTTTTCAATTAAAAACTTTTAGCTGAACTATGTTCAGGAGTTTTAATTTTACAGTTTTAATTGATTTTTCCCAAGGAGGAAAATAGAGGAAAATGTATTATATTATCTACTACAAATGATTCTCTTCTATAAATCATTCCCTTAATCCTGATAAAAATTAAGCAAAATTATTCAAATCTCTCATTTATTTTGCAATCCTGACAGCTGGGAGCAGGGGCAGCATTGCATATTTTTTCCTCTTGTATCTGCCAGAGCAGGACCAGATCAGCCCTGGCAGTGGTGTGGGACAAGAATGTTCCAGAGAGCACTGGGTTTGTGCCTTCAGTGCACAGGTCCTGTAAAATCACCTCTCTCTGTGCCAGGGAAGTGGGCAGGGGATTTACCCTGCAGTGGAGCAGTCACAGAACCCTGACCTCACAGGCACCACTGAGATGATGGAGTATCACTTCCAACATCCCTTGCTGGAAGGGGAAGGGGCAGAATGTGACCCTGATTTAGATTAAGTGCAACTTTTAGCTTGATGGGCATCTATGCCTCTTAGGCAGAGCTCTGAGATTCACTTTGGTTGTAATTTTTATTCTTTGCATTGATTAAGGGTAGTTCTTCATATGGTTATGTTCCCATGAATCGTGTCTTCCTTGAATCCTTTAATATCTTTGAATTCCATTGTTTATGTCATTGCAAAATTAACTGGTGACATCTCTCTATTTCCCCCTAATTAGTAACAGTGGTCATTTTTGTTTCTTTATTAGACAACTATATTTTCCTACATTTATTTTTTAATCTTCTTGAACTTGATGGGCTTGGCAAGGCTTTAAACAGACTTTTGTTGTGTGGTTTCCCAAATTTGTATTCTTAAATACTCTTCATCAAGACACGTGTCCACTTAATTTTGATCTACTTTTCTGAGGGAGATTGTCACCCATGTTCTCAATAATCTTGCATTTATCTCCTGCTGCCTTCTGGTTTGGTTGTTCTGTTCTTTGCAATAATCACAAGAAACTCAAGGAGGGAAGAACCCGCTCTTGTTCCTATCAATGAGCCCAGGGAATGGACAAGGGATGGTGAGGAGCATCTGCTCCTGCTTCAAGCTGCCAGAAATCCAGTTCCAGCACTATTTTTCAAGTGTTTCTAGCATTTCTTTTGCTGATAATGGTCCTTCCAGCAAGGGATGCAGTCCGACAGTCTGATACATGGGAAATGAACTCTATATTTTGGGCTGTGTTCTTGGTTGATATAAATGAGTCCCAGGAGAGCTCAGCTGATTTATACCAGCTGAACACTTACCTGTTCAAGGAAAGCCACCAGGGAGTCTGGGGAAGAGATCAGCTCAAGTAAGTGACACCCATCTACACATGCTGAGGGTTTCAAAGCCCCTGTAGGGATGTGTTCCTGAATAGGATTTGCCAGGAGCAGACAGATGGCAACATGGGATTGATCAAGTGCAAAAGCCCCTCAAAATATTGTCAAGTTCCTGAAGCAAGAGAACAGAGGAAATAGAAAGGTGCTTAAATTGTAGATAACTGTAGCAGATAGCTGTACCATTTCCAGAGAGAAATGAAATTAGCATTGGTGATGCAGTTCAATAAGGAGAGAGATTGTTGTGATCTCTGTCACAGTCACTTGGGTTTGGTTCTGGTGTGATTCTTGTGTCTGTGCAGAGGGGGACCCAGGTAACTGCCCTCAGAGGCAGCCCGCAGTGTGGTTTGCTTCAACCCAGTGAGTGTAGTTGAGAATGAGGTGAATTTTCTCCACAGCGGGATCAGTGATGTATCATAAATCTGCAGAGAACAGATATCCGTAGATGGCTGCCAGAGTTTATAGATAGTTTACAGCATCTGTCAGAGCAAAAGTAAGATCCCTAATGTAATAATAAAAGCTCCTTGGGGACAAGGCAGCAATTCAGCTAAGCAAAAGAAAGATAAACTGTTAAACCAAATATGCAGTTGTCTACATGTATTATAGGAGCACATCAAAGTCCTGGCCTGCAGGGAAGGGCAGCGACCATATCACAGAACTCCCCATCTGAAATGGTTTCTTTCCTGCAGCCAGTGTCCTCCCAAAGTCCATGGGTGTTGTGTGACTGCTTCTCCCAAGCTGAACCCACCCTCAAAGTTTTATTTGGAGAGGCCTTGTCAGGAGCTATTTGAAGCCACAGCTCCTGGTGCCTGAGCATCCTTTCCCAGTGAAAATACACTGCTGCAAGATGACTTAAATGGTGTTATGGCCCTGCTGTCTTATGTAACCACATCATGAATAATTTTGTATTTTAGGGTGGCTTTTATTTATTCTTATTTTTCTTTCTATGAACAACCACATCTTTCACATGACTGCCATATATGCCACACTTGAGTTTCTCAGGTTTCATATCCTATGAATTCAGTGTGTTGTTTGGTTGTCTTCAACAAGAGTGAAAGCCATTTTAAGGGCCTGTTTGTCAGACACACAGTCCTGGAGCTATTGCTTTCTCATTGAGGTGGTGGTGATGTGACAGAGGAGGGTCTCAGTGATTCAGAGCAGCTGAGTGAAGTTCCTTCAGGGGAAGGCAGATGGAGATGAAGGGAATTGGGTGTTCTGCATAGGTTGAAACAACCCAAAATACACCCAAGTTTAAAAAACAGCCTGTGAATCTCCAGCCATGCATTTTCCATGAACCATCATGTTTTTCAAATCATGTAATGATTGTCAGTGAAATGCATATTTTTCCTATAGAACATTTCAATGCAGAATTCTGTGCTTGTTTATCCTGGGTATGTTGTCAGAAACAGTATAATTAAATATGTGCTGCTCATTTCATAGTTTTGGCCAGTCTCAGGAGCAATGTAGCTCAGATTGGAAAGAGGGTTCATTTCCCATCTTGTCTTGCTCTGGGTTCCTGTGTTTTACCACAGCATTTCATTTCCCAGTGTCATGGGCAGTTCCTCACAGCTTCTCCCAGGCTGGAGGGAGCCCTAACCTGAGAGACCTCCTTTGCCCTGACCACGTGTGACAGGGTCAAGTCTGTCCATCCCTCATACAATCCTCCAGCTTATCTATGGGCAGTTCAGGGCACTCAGCCTTCTGTGGGATGGCTGTTAGGAAGAGGTGTTTGTGCTGGCTTTGTTAACTATTCTGGGATGTCCAGTATTTTTCGTTTAATACTGCTGCTGTATGTGGCTTCATTTTGCCATTTCTCATCTGATGTCACTTGGTGCAGAGTTAAGCAGTGGTTTAAGGAGCACTTTGGTATAAAACCCTGTGCAGAGCTGTATGTATAACTTACCCTAAGTGTAAGAGCCTGAGCGTTAGATACGGGACTCCAGGTGGGTCTTTAAAGGTGCTGTTTATTTCATCGATTGAAGTTATAGCAGTCCTGGGTCATGGGTGCCAGAGCCAAGCCTATAGCTGTCAGCATCAGCTTATAGGCGACAGCTGAAGCCACCTTAGTTCTCATTACAATCCATTATATATTTTTCTTTACAGAGCATCTTAATACATACATCTTAATCAGCATCATACACAATACCTTTACCATACCTTCTAACCTATCCTAGCTATTATCATTACCATACAATAGTTAGTACTACTCAATCACGAAAGTTAGTATGTTACAGTTTAAGCTTAAAGTTGTTTTTCTGTTTTCTTGCAGTGGAAAATTCCTGAATCTTTTCTCTACTTGCTACATCAGCATATCTGTTTACCTATGGTATCCCCTGCTTTTCTTGGGAATTGTCTTTACTTGGTAAAAAACATTTTTGTTTGTGGTCAAATATACCTTTGCTCTAGCCGAAAAACCTCCTTTCAGTGTGACTTAACCTTTGCTTTCTTAGGTTATCCAGTAACTGCTACTTCAGCAGTTTCTAGCTTGAAGCTTCTTTTATTCTTCTATATCAAAACTAGCTTTCATTTCTAAAGAGCCTTCTGCTAAGCATTCCTTTCTGTAAAACTTTCCTGTTAAACTTTTATCCTCTCCAACACCTGAGAGCATTCAGCTAACATTGTCCTCTGTATGTAAAATAAACTGATCTAAGTTTGGTACCTGCACTGAAAGTAAATATTGTGAGAAGCGTGCACATTGATGATAGCCAAGAGAACTGAAATGTGATTAAATTCTCAGAGTGATTTAAAAATTGTTTTTGGTGACTTGGAGAGAAGAGAAATTTGTGCATATTTTAATACTGAGCAGTGCAGTGGAGACCTGCTGTGGCTGATGGGAATGGCCGGGACATTTATCGTGAATTACTGGAAAAGAGCATTTTTCCACCTCAGGGAAATAGCACAAACCAAGAGATATGGGAAATAATCAAAAGTTTCATCTGGTTAAATTTGCATGTCAGTATAAATCATTTCTTACCATGAATGCAGACTACAGCTTAATACAATTGATTCTCTTCAATGGCAGGGTCTGAGGTGCAGATCCATGTTTTTCTCTCCATCCCAGCACCTTGCCCTGTGCTGGGTAGGTGTTCAGCATTCTCACAGCTCAGAGGATGCTCTGTCCCTCCTGTGACTTGCTGTGTGCTGCCAGCCGTGCCTGCAGCTGCTGCTCCACAGCCAAGGGAGTAGGCCAGGTGTGGGGTCAGCAGGGGACAGGAGCCTGCCCTGAGGAAGTTCCGAGGCACTGCAGGACCAGCCTGAACTGATGAATGTTTGCTGGCCCCTCCAGCCATGGGCACTGCTGGAGGTGACACCTGCAGCTCAGTGCTGCACACTTGGGTTCAGTGCTACAGCAGTGCTGCAGCACGGAGCTGGGTGCTGCTGGTGCCTGGCACAGGGGAAGCCTGCTGGGTCTCAGTGGACCCTCACAGGCTGCTGATAGCCCTGCCCAGACTTGTTGGCTCAGCCTCCAAGCAGGGTGTGTGACTGGCAGGTTTTGGGGTCAGCTGTGAGCTGAACTGTCTGGCAGTGCAGCTGCAGAGCTGCTGCTCACAGACGTGTCCCCCAGCTGCTGAAGGGACCTGCAGCCTTTGGCTGAGCTCCCCGTGCCTGCCTGGCCCTGCTCTGTGGTGTGGGACATTCCTGGGGCTGTGGTTCCCTGCAGCAGGAGGAGAGCTGTGCTGCTGGAAATGATGTGAGGCTGCTGCATGGCAGAGTGGAGGGATGGTGCTGTTCCCTTCAGGTGCTTCTCTCTGGTGGGAGCCCAGATTTCTGGGGACAGAATGCCTGTCTCCAGCAGAGAAGTGCAGATGGCATAATCCTCCCACGGGAGAACTATTAGGAGATTCAGCAAGCTGAATGTCTTGAAACTATTATGCTGCTTTTCTCTACAAGTCATCCCCCAGGCATCTGAAATCCCTAGAGATGCTGCTGTGCCTCCATCCCTCACTGCAGGTGCTGGGAACTGAGGATCTCAGCACCTCCTCAGCTGAGGCTCCCTAAGAGGAGCCCAGGCATGGCAGTGATGCTCCAGGGCCATGCTCTGCTCTGATCCTGACAGACTGCACAACTGGGCAACACTTTCCCAACAGAGCTGCTGCTAAAAATCAACAGTGAAGCTGCTGTTTGTGCAAGGGGAGTTTAAATGTCCTGTGAGATAAATAATATACATGCAAAGTAGATAAGAGACTAAAAGTGCAACCTCTTCCTTTGTTAGTCATTTGCTAATCAATGCCAAAGTTCTTGGGTAAAAAAAAGCAGAATTTTTTTATAAGCTCAAACTTCACATACTGCTCAGAGCAGAAGTTTGGGACTCAGCAAGCTCAGAAATGTGGCTGAAATGGCAATGTAGCTCTTAACACCCAGTCTTTCAGTCCATTGCACTGCTCACCGGGGTCACAGTGACACAAAATTGCCATGATGACAAAAAAAGCCTTGGCAGAATTTGGAGTTGGACTCAAGTCTGAGACCTTCACACCTTGGATCACACTGATCACTTTGAACAAGGAGTTTTGGCTTTGGACTAGCAAACAAGGAATACTGAATTCCAGGGCTTCCAGGCTACTCACAGCTTCTCACTCATTGCAAAATGTGTTTGGCAAGCAGAAGGGTGAGCAGATAAGGGCTGGAGCTGCAGAGTGAGAGGAGAGCATTGCCAGGTCCTGGATCCACTGGATCGGTGTGCTCAGATCACCAAAGGACAGCTCACCTTGCTGGGATTCAGCAGAGCCAAGGAGAAATGTGCTGCTTTTCTCTCCTAAATGTCATGTAGGTGCTACACCTTGGGACCAGCAGTGTAGGTACCTGTGGGGTGTGGAGGTCCATGTACACCAGGCATGTGTGCCTGCTTCTTGTAGAGCTGGGCTCAGTTCACTGGGAAAATAGGTATGCTAGTATTTATGTGGATTTTTGAGGTGTTGATTTTTTTTCCTGATATGTGTCTTCAAGTTCAGAAGCAAGATCACATGCCAAACTGACTCTGTTTCTTTAGAATGTGACTTAATTAAAAGAAAATACCATTATGAAACCATGGCTTCTTTCCTGCACCTGCCTTTCCTTCTAAAATGCTGTTTGCCTGCTCTGGGAAGCCCAGAAGGGCTTCCCTTCCCTCTGGTGCTGCAGGTCGAGCTAATGAGCAGCTCTTGTCACAGTGACTCAGCACAGCCCCTGCCTCGAGCTGCCGACACATGGCTCAGCCTGTCTGAGGGTGAACATCTACCCAGGGTACTGGAGCAGCCACAGACAGGCTCCCAGGGCTCCCCAAACCAACAGGAGTGGGCTGGCACACGAAAAACTCAGAAGTAGAGCAGGAGCTAACCCAGAATGACACTGAAATGCAGGGGCTCATCAGGTTTATTAACTTCACAGAAAGTGTTTTCCATGCAGCTCATCGTTCAGCTGGGAGCTCATTGCCATGGGAGCCCGAGGATCCCATAATTTGTGTGGGTAAATTCTTGAAAGGAAAATGCTGCAAAGTACAATGGTGTTATGTTTGGCTTAGAAGTGCCTGGAAATTCCCATCAGCAGAGGCCAGGGCAGTGTGGATAGGAAGGTAAGAGCCCCTTTTTGCTTGGCAAAAAGAGCTCCTTTTCCCATGGGCACCTGCAGTTAGCCAGGAAGATGAGAAAGATGTGTCCTGACTGCTCAGTGCTACTGCTGCATCCTGCTGATGTTTTGTTTGTGGGTTACTTTTCAGGAGGCTGTTTCTGCTCTGATGAGAAATCCCCCAGTGTTAAACCTGGTACCAGATTGATGGGAAAAAGTGGTGAGAGTATGGAGCAGGGGTGAGAATGGCTGCAGGAAAAGCTGAGTGAGGAGGTGCAAGTGTGCCTGCTACTGTGAGTGCCTGTGCTGCAGGACAGTGCTCGCAGCTCTGGCTCTTGCAGAAGTGCCAGGACAAACAAAATCCAGCAGTTCTTGTGCTAAAAGTAAAGGGCAGCCCAGTTCCCCAGAAATGTTGTCCATCAGTCCAGGCTGTCACCAACTGATATGCCATGTGGGGGTATTGGGAGCAGATTTATTCATTAAACACTTCTTTCTGTCTTTTTATCTTTGTGCAGCCCTGCAGTAACAGCAGTGCTAAGAGGAGCTGAATTCACTTCTGTTCTACTTGGCAGCCCTCAGAGAAATGTTTACTGCTCCTGGCCGTTTACATCCTTGCAAGCCTACTAAAAGCATCTTTTCCTTGCAGAACTTTTATTGCAAGGGATGAGGTGCAAAAACTGAGAATCCAGCTTGACTATGAAAGTTCACATTGTCAGCCAAAAGGCTTCTTTTGAAAAGAGTACAGAGAAGTACCAATGGGGAGTCAGTGGGGGAAAAAAAGGAGTCATTAGGCCCAAGATTCAGAGTTTTATGGTTGCTTTTGAGAACTCCAGCACACCTGGAGGAGGTTTACAAAGGAAACTGTTACTTCAGTCCCAGTCTGAATGCCATCCTTTTGGCATGACTCCTGTGTGCTGGAACCAGAGCCCCCTGTATGAATCCTAGGAAGCAGGAGAAACCTTCTGCGTGGCACAGAAGCTACTCAGGAACAAAGGAAATGGAAAAGTCGTATTTACATTATGCCCTTGAAGCCTTGGTTTCAGAAACTAACTTTTCCATAAGGTAGTTCTTGGAGTTAGACCTGCAGGGTTCCTGGATGGAAAATATAAAAAGGGTCTGGGAAAGGAAAAAGTCTGTTGAATAAAAATTGTATCAAGCAACTTGCATTTCCATACTGAACAGCTTTCATTAGGAAATCTAGGATTAACAAAGGAATCCAAAATTTCAAATGGATTAGGAAGTCTTTGGATATAATGCCTATATAATAGGTTTTACCAGTGAATGGGATGGTCTAAATAATTGAATTGATAAGGCCTTTCATATTTTACATTCTGCTGATGCTACAGGTGCCATCACATTCTTTTTCATTTTTGTTATTTTACCCAAACAGCTCTGAATATTGAGCAGTACAGTTCTTCTAAAATGGAATCCACTGGGGAGCTAAGCAAAACAGGCATGATAATTGGTGAAGTGCAGTTCTGTTTATTTAAAGCTTCAGGAGGTACCTAAAAATCAGAGCTCATTTCAGAATCACAGCATAAGATGCTGTCTGCTTTATCAAGCAGTCTCCCCCTTTCCTTACTCTGATTACTTTGAATGCACAGAAATAAGGGATCAATTTAGACCCTCCATCCTCATCCCCAGAGAATTTTCAGATGTTAAAAAATCCTGTTATGAGATAGCAGTGATCCTCTTGAACCCAACTATTGGTGGGACGTTGCATTTGAGCTGACTGAGTGGGCAAACCTCAAAAGATTTGTGAACACCTTTCCTCAAATGACAACTCCAGAAATTAATGTTTTAACAAAATGGCTTTAGGGAACTGCAAAGAGTGGGCTGCTCCTCACCCTGCCCGTACTCGTGTCCTCCAGCTAAACTGGAAGACAGTATTTTTAAAATGAGGATATCTGGTGGAGCTGGTACATAAATTAGAAGCAGAGTTTCATAAATATGAAGGTCTCAGCTCAGGTTTTAGGCAAAAGTTCACATCAATTCTCATTCTGTTCTTGTTACTTCACACCAGTGTGCTCAGAGCTAGCGGATCATCTGCTGCCAGCTGAGCCATATTGACACTGACAGAAGGCACAGTAAGCTCAGAGTAAATAAGTGAATGATCTGAAAAAGAATAAAAAACCATAAGAAATTCTAATAAGTGAAATAGGCACAGTTTGAAGTGCAGTTCTGTTCCCTTCACCTGATAAACTAAGTGTTTAATGGGCTTGCTATTGCAAATCCTTTCTCATGTCAGTAATTCTTACTCAAGCAGTTTCTCTGACTGGCAGCCAGAAGGAGAATTAATTTATCTGAGTAAAATTTTCAAGATCTGGCAAGACAGTCAATGATTTACAATATGAGATTTCTGTGTCATTAAAAAATGAACAGAACGTTTGGGAGGCCTGTGAAACTTAATGACTTGGACTTGATCCTGGAGGTCTCTTCCAACCTAATGATTCTAATTCTGGCTAAAAAAAAGTGCCTGCTTGCCTGGAGCCAGGCACCAAGGCCTGTAGCAGCCGTGAGGAACAGGGAGAGTGTAGCAGAGAACCCCTTAAAAACATGGGAAGGTGGACAGAGCAACGCAGATCCAGCCAATTTGGCTAATCATACGTTCTCCGTTTATTCTGCCTTAAATGGCAGGTTATATACACTTCAATATAGTTTTCAATTACAGGTATTTTTTCATTGGTATACAGCACAAGAAAAAAATGCAAACAGACATTGTTTATCTCATTCTTAAGGTGGCTAGTGTTCACACTACAAACTATACCTATTAATACCTAGAAAAAACACTGTCCTACGCTAATACCTTAACATAATTTTTAACTGCGCCACATAATTTCTACCTGTGCCACTGGCTTCACAGACCTGAATCTGGGGCCCAGGCTGGGGTAGCTCAAATCTCAATCCAAATATAAATCATGCCCTCACTCTCTGAGAAATTCTGCTACAGGAGAGCACAGAGTCCTGGCTGCCCAGAGGGGCTGTTTGGTTGTTTGTGTCATGGGCAAGCCCTGAGCCCTTGGCTTGGAGCCTTCTCTGGCTCAGTGCCCCAGGCAGGAGCTGGACTGATGCTTTCCTATGGAACAGCCCGGCAAGTGCAGAGCCAGGTGTTTTTTTGTTCACAAATAATCCCTCTCTTCAAATGCCTTGTACTGTTGGACATTGACTTTTAGGAGTTGCAGTTTTTTGGTACCCTCTGTGAGAATCCCTGGTCCTGCAGTGCAGGGAGCGCTGGCAGAAGCTCCAGGAGTGCTCAGGTCAGGCTCAGGCAGCACAGCCTGCTCTCCCCTGGCACCTCTGCAGTCAGGGATTGTGATTGTGCCACCAGCCATGGAGCTGCAGCCAGCACCACTCACTCATTTCTGAAAATCTTGACTTTAATTTATGCTTTAGCTTCCTTTGTGTGAAACAAAGATTTGATGTGTGTTCTAGACAGACTTGGAGCTTGCACCACGGGCAGCAGAGTTCAGCACAGACTTCCTTGGGCTTTTTCTTGGGGAAATTATTGCAGCTGTGGTAGGAAAGACCTGGAAGAACTTTATGCAAATTGTTGATTTCTACTGATTTTCTAGTTAATTGTTTCCCACATTTGCATTTCTAATCTGTGAGATGCCAGAAAACACCCCTGCTCTCTAAGTGATGCACTGACAGTTTTTATTTCCTTCAATTATACTTGTAGGAACAGTACCAGAAGGGCAAGCATTTACTATAAATTACCTGTAGTTCTTACAACTAAACAAAATCTTTTCTTCACATTTATGTCCAGCAGCCATGGCAGGGAGAGAATATTCCTCACCCATGAGCCATGGCCATTGCACTGATGATTTCTCTTCCTGAGCAGCACTGATCTGAAGCAGTGAAAGGCCCTGTTTGTGCACCAGCTCTATCACCAAGTCCTCCAGGGCTGTTTTTAGAGGCCTTACAGTGATTTCCCCATGATGAACTCCTGAAGATCTGAAATTTCCAGCTGAGAGGGATGCAGTCTTGATCTGCAAGTGGCTTGGGAATATCTGTACTAAGGAAATCAACCTCCTTTTGTGCTGTTAAGGGAGAAGATGGGTACAGTCATCCTGGCTTGGCCATGAATCATCTGATGAAGCTTCATTTGCTACCCAAAGCAAACCCTCTGCACTTGCAGCCCTTCATTTTATTATCACAGCACTGACAGTAAAAGAAAAGGTTTTTTCCCCTCTCATTTAATACCAGGCCTTCTGTTGTTTAACTGTTTTTTTTCCCTCTGGCTCTGACAGTCTTCTAAGCAACAGTTGCTTCTCTTATGAAACAATTTGAGTTAATGTGGGTAATTGTGATAGTTATGGCCTTTCCTTTTTGGTATAGCAATTATTCAACCTGTAGGGTTTTTACTGAGTCAAGCAATGTTGGTAAAATTGTAATTAGGCCAATGCTTCTGGAGCCATTTGCTACTGTAAGGCCAAATCCAAATATCTCTACTGTTACTCAAAACAAATGTTGGGTAACCTAGAATGGAAAATTCCCTGTGCCTTGCACATGATCAGGTTGTCCCTCCCACATCACCTCATCCCTGTGGTACCTGCAGCAGGGTCACACACGTTATGAAGGGTTTTATCCTTTGACTGATGTTTTGGCATCTTTGACTCTCTGGTAGAGAGTATGGTGGAGTTTTACAGGTCATGTAGTTCTTAAACCAAAATCTAAGCACTTTTTAAGTAAAACCCATGATCAAAATCATAGTTTCCATATAAATGCTGAGGGTGTCTGTTAAGGACATATTCTCCCTTCAGCCCTTCATGCTTCACCTCTGCCCCAGTGCTGTTTTCCAGCTGGATCTGAGCACAGGAGTGTTCCAGCAGCTCAATGAGCCTCGGCTATCCCTGAGCATCGTGGCAATGTGCTGGTGGTGTCTGACACCTGGGCAGTCCTGGGGACATCAGCAAAGTCAATGAGCTGGTAAGCAGATGTCCCCCTGAGCAGATGAGGTGTCCAGGCCACCAGCAGGCAGCAGAAACACAGACTGAGGGTGCCCAAGGGACAAAATTCAGTTTTCCCATTAGATGGGATGAGTTTTCATTCCTCTTGGCTGTGGCAAACTTGGTAAGAAATGTATTTACTTAAGAGCAGCAGTGCATATTCCCAGAATTTCTGCACTGTGAAAGGCTGGAGCAGACTGTCCCACAGCCCTGCGTGTCCCTGTTCCTGCTCTCAGGGCTCCCACTGTGGCACAGCTCAGTCCCTGGGGGAGCACAGCTCTCCTAGCTGGCACTGGCAGCTCTCTGGGTCCCTGTCCCAGCCTGGGCAGAGCCCTGGCAGCCTCCTCAGCTGGAACACCCAGACACCTCAGGGTCCCCACTCCTACCTACCCTGAGGTGCCTTGTAAGCTAATGCTCTTCTGGGATGGGTATTGATTCTCCACACAGCTTTTATCTGGGTAAGAGACTAAAAAAATCCATCTGCTGTCTGTTGCTGTCATTGACCAGTCACCAACAAAAGGTGTCTGTCTGCTGACAGTGCCCTGCCCTGAGATGGTAAAAGACAATCTCATTTAAGGTAGGGCAGGGTTTATTAACAGAAATCATTATTGATGAAAAAGAAAAGATTAGTTGAGAAAGAATTCTGACCTGCACAGCCTTATCTTTAAGTCTCTTTTTTCCATGATATTTTTTGCTTCAAGAGTAAAAATGTTAATATAAGCCCTACATTTTTGCATGCATACATATTCAGGGTTGTAAATGAAAGGAGGTTGACAGTTTTGCATTTAGTAACTTCACACCCACACCTCTTTTCTTTCTGATGCTGACACTTCAGCCTTTTAAACAGCTCCCAGGAGCAGTCCTGGGGTGCAGACAAGTGAGATCTAAGGAGGGAACCTGGATCTGCTACTGTTTGCACATGGCATCTGGAAGGGGCTTTGAAGAAGGGCCCTTTCCTAAAGGAGTAGCTCAGAAATTGTTTCTCATTAGCTCAGGAGGAAGCCTGAAGCCAGTGTAAAGGAGAGACTAAGTTTGTCAAGTTGTCCAAGGTCTTGCTAAGCCTGAGGAGAGCAGGTGAAGTCCTGTAGTGACACTAAAGGTGAGCTGGGGTCTGCTGCTGCCCACAGGGCAGGACACTGGCCTGGCTCCAGAGGGACTGCAGGTGAGTTCCAGATCACAGGGGCTCCTCTTGGCCTTTGCCTGGCAGTTTCCATGGACACGAGGTGGATTTTGGATGTGCTCTGCCCTGGATCAGCAGTGGGGCTAGGGTGACCTTTGGTTCCACCCAAACCCCTTCTCTGGCAGGGTGCTCCCCTTGCAGGGGGGAACAGAGGGGAGCTCCTGCCTCCCAAACAGGCTGCCTGCCCTGCCAGGGTGGCACCAGAGACTGCACTTGATGTTACCTGACTTCACTGGCTCTCTCATTGCTTCCATTTCATAAACAGCTTGTTGGTCCTTACTACAACTGACTTCTCATTTCCTTTCTTCTTGTCACTTCCTCGCTTTTAATATCCACTCCTCTCAATATTTTATTTATTATATTTCTCCTTTTCCTCCCCATCTAGAATTTATTACATCCGTCTCTTTGCCCACAGATGGGACAGATTTACTTCCCATCAACCCTTCCCTCCCGTTCCCAGCATCCCTACAAGCCTGCTGGAACCAATGACAAGTGTGTGACTGTAAAAGTAACAAATTCCACATTTTGGAACAAAAGGAGTGGGTTTTTAAAACCTTTTTCTTCTCCGACTTGGTTCAGAGGACACCCTGGCTTGAAAGGGCTTTTTTTTCCAAACACTTTGCTCTAAATAGGCATTTGCTATAAAAAAAGCAATTTTCAATTTGAAGTGGGGGTGGTGGGCATACATATTCAACTCAACTCATATACATTTTGGGTAATTTAAAATTTCCATAAGTAAGAAGTCTATGTAGTGTAAACCCCAGTGATCCCTAGCCATTCACAGCAGAGCACATGGGTACATGAGTATTGTAATAAGTCAGCCGAGAGTCCATTTTCTTCATGCCGGAAAATCCAATTCTTAATTCACATCACTTATTTTATACAGTTTTCACAGACCTCGTGTGCAACACCCATTGGCTGGTAGTTTTCTTACTACATTTTTTGGTCAGAAGGTGATTTGTGTGTACGTGCTAAGATTCAGGTTGTTTACATTTTTTCTTTATGGGTTCTCATGGAACAGATTGTTTACACAGATGCACTTATTTTTCAACCCAAGAATAGGTTGCTGTGTTAACAAACCTTTCATACCAAGATTGTTTTCACATGGGAACTTGCAAATTGCTTAACTACACTTAGAAGAGATGACGGGCTAGCTATAAATTTAATACAGGAGGCCTGATTTTGAGGCCTTTCTTTTATAATTCTACCTGTCACAACACATGAACTCTGTTTAAATTAGCAGCAGAGTGTGTTTGCCTCTGGGAAATAACAGTCCCAGGTAAAAGGATCTGATTGAATTGCCTTTGCAAAGCCTTTGGATGAACTGCTTAAGAATGTGATAATCTCTGCAAAAAAGGAGCTTGTCCTAGGGTGACTGATGCCTGTGTCTGTGCTGTGTGTGCTGTGTGTTCTGTGCCTTTAAGACTGGTTCTGAGAGTGAGCAGGGAAAGAAGAAGCACAAAGTTTGTTTTGAAAAACAGTGTTCACTCCTCTGCATCTTCTCTCTGTCCTTGGGACTGTGTGTTCGTCAGATGCACGGACAGCAGCAAGAGAGAGTTTTTTTCCTTTTAGTTAGTCTAGCTAGCTGAGGCAAAGAAGCTTCCTGGACTGTTTTTTTTTCCATTTTTCTTGGGACTGTTTAAATCTGCTCTGGACTGAAAAACCCAGAGGAGGACCAGGATCTCGCGCCTGTGGCCCACTGGGCCTAGACCTCGGCATTTTCCAGCGCTGAAGGGACTGGGACTGATAAGAGACTGAGAGAGCTGAGCTGAGCTAACTCACGGCAAGGACTTCTATCAATTTTGCCATCTCTCTTCAAACCAGTGAGAGGTTTTATTGTTTCATATTATTCATTCCTTATGCTTGTGGGCAGTTTGTTTGTTAAATAAATATTTTTTCCGCATTTTCTCTGAATAGGTTCTTTTCCCAGACCGACTGGGGGGAGGGGCCATTTAGGTTTCCTCTCCAGAGGAACCCCATTTGGAGGTTTCCTCCCAAATGTGCCCTAAACCAGAACAATACATTTTTAATTGGTGCCCAACTGCGTGGCTCGAGAGAGTGGAAAAAACTTGTATTGATTATTGATTGCATTTTAGTTGTACTTTGTGTGGAGATAAAGTAGTCAGTAGCCATGTTGTTCCTTGAATTCCTAATGTCTCTTGGAATAGAGTCCTTGCTGTATTTCTGTTCCCTAGGTTTCTTTGAGGTTTTAATACCTTTCTGGTCCCTAGGCTTGTTTTCTTATCCGGAATTAGCTCCAGTGTTGTCCCTAACACATAGCTTTTACACTAGAGCTGCACGGATTAGGATTGCTATTCTGTTTGGCTCAGTGATCATGATTTATAAGAAGTTTATACAGGTACTGGAGTTTGTGCCAGGTATGTTTGGTTTATGGTTTTTTCGTCCCACCCTGCGGCCTAGTTCCAGCAGCATGTTTTGGGGATTTATGAATAATTGCACCCACTTTGTTAGAGGAGGGATAGGGGATGAAGCTTTTCAGTCTTTCCTGTCCCTCTTATCTTTTGAATCAATTACATCACTTTTAGGGAATGTTCAGTGTCCCCTGAATGTTAAAGATACCACCTTCTTGGTATTTCATCTGGTGAGCTTCCTCTATATGGTTTGCAGCTTGTCTAGAGTGAGGTCTGAGATTTCCAGAGGGGCTGATGAGACTCCTGACCCCGAAGTAGGCCCAGGTGTGGAAAATCCTGAGTGGTGTGGAGAATGGGAGGATATGGGCCAAACCCTGAAGGAATTTTCTGACCCTATAGCCTGGGATTTTCCATGTGAACACATTCAGAACCCGGCTGAGGTGGGAAAATACTTGAAATAGAAGTGCCAGGAAGATTCCAAAGACAAAAGGATTATTGCGATAAGCTGGGCCCTGGCATACGCTTACTGCACGCTGCTAGATACTGTGGGGCAGCAGATGGAGGCAGGGGGGCAGGGAGATACATCAGCAGCTACCCCAGTCACTCAGACAGCAGCTGAACCAGACAGTGAGCCTAAGTCAACAGCTACACCAGATAGGGAGCCTAAGTCAGCAGCTAAACTAGACAATAAGCCTAAGGCAGCTGCTAAACCAGACAGTGAGTCTAAGACACTGGCAGTCACCCCAGCAAAGGAGCACACACAAAAAACAGATCGACCAGTGGATGATGAGCCAGGTGAAGGACCCTCAATGCCTCCTGACGACACCCAATCAGAAGCTCAACCAACTGACACGCAATCAGAAGCCAACCAAACTGACACAAAATCATGAGCCAAACCAGCTGGCACAAGATCAGGAGCCACTATTGAGTCCTTTTCCCTGAAGGACCTTCGAGGCCTAAGAAAGGATTACACTCGACGACCGGATGAATCTATAATTAGTTGGTTAGTCTGTCTTTGAGATGCTGCAGGCGAGGCTAAAATTCTGGACAGCACTGAAGCGAGGCACTTGGGATCCCTGTCACAGGATCCAGTTATCGACCAAGGAATGATGAGGGAGGCTACCCCTTGTAGTCTCTGAGAACAGGTCCTGGGAAGTGTGGCAAAAAGATATCTGTGTGCAGATGATCTCTATATGCAGCAAACCCAGTGGAAGACCATAGAACAAGGGATTCAATACTTGAGAGAAATGGCAGTGGCAGAGATTGTCTTCTCAGATGACCTAAACACTAGGAACCCAGACTTGGTACCATGTGCACCCGCAATGTGGCGAAAACTTGTACGACTTGGGCCACAAGAATACACTTCCGCTTTAGCAATAATGAAGCGCAATGACGCGGGGAGAGCGTGCTGGATATGGCAAGGAAACTTCAAGCATATGCAGATGCTGTGCATGGCCCAACACATGCCAGAATCGCAGCTGTGGAAACCCATCTGCAGAAATTAGAATACAAAAAAGAAGAAAATCACCATATACTCAGAGACGAGATTAAAGAGATGAAAGAGGGCTTTCTCCAAATCTCGGCAGTACAGGTCAGAGGTTCTGGCACCAAACGCAGACGTTCCCCAGATAGAGAGAGGGAGGGGGCATCCCACGAGGTAAGCTGTTGTCCCTCCTGTGTGATTGTAAAGAAGACATGAAGAGATGAGATAGAAAATCTTCCGATGATCTGGCACAACGGCTGCGTGAATTGCTGGAGTGCGAGACTCAGAGAGGAAGTTCCACTAAGAAGTAGCTCCAGTTACTCAGGGAAAGATGGATGTCCAGTCTTAGAGGGGCCCAGCCTCTAGCCAAGAAGAGGCTAGGGAAAAACGCGTTTTTTGGACTGTGTGGATTCGTTGGCCCTTGGTTGACACTGGTGCGCAGTGCACAGTACTCCCATCAAACCATGTGGGGGAAGAATCTGTTTCTGTTGCTGGTGTGACAGGAGGATCACAGGATTTTACTTTAGTAGAAGCTGATGTTAGTCTGACTGGAAAGGAGTGGAAGAGGCACCCTATTGTGACTGGCCCAGAGGCCCCATGCATTCTGGGCATAGACTACCTCCGAAATGGGTATTTCAAAGACCCAAAGGGACTCAGGTGGGCATTTGGGATAGCGGCTGTAGAGACAGAGGGTATCCAGAAATTGAACACCTTGCCTGGACTATCAGAGAGCCCATCTGCTGTAGGACTTCTGAAGGGGGAGGAGCAACAAGTGCTAATTGCCACTTCAACAGTGCATCGCCAACAGTACAGAACAACTCGAAATGCTGTGATCCTCATCCACACGATGATCCGTGAGCTGGAGAGCCAAGGGGTGGTCAGCAAAACCCACTCACCCTTCAACAGCCCCATCTGGCCTGTGCGTAAACCTGAAAGAGAATAGAGATTGACTGTGAACTATCGTGCATTAAATGAAGTGACTCCACCGCTGAGCGCTCCTGTGCCGGACATGTTGGAGCTCCAGTATGAGCTGGAGTCCAAGGCAACAAAGTGGTACGCCACTAATGACGTTGCCAATGCATTTTTCTCCATTCCTTTGGCAGCAGAATGCAGGCCTCAGTTTGCCTTTACCTGGAGGGGTGTGCAGTACACTTGGAACCGATTGCCCCAGGGGTGGAAGCACAGTCTTACTATCTGCCATGGACTGATTCAGACTGCACTGGAAAAGGGTGAGGCTCCGAACATCTGCAGTACATCGATGACATCATTGTGTGGGAGAATACTGCAGCTGAAGTGTTTGAGAAAAGAGAGAAAATCATCCAGATTCTGCTGAAAGCTAGATTTGCTATCAAGAAGACCAAAGTTAAGGGACCTGCCCGAGAGATCCAGTTTCTAGAAGTAAAATGGCAAGATAGAGCACGTCAGATTCCCACTGATGTCATCAACAAAATCACTGCGATGTCGCCACTGATTAGCAAAAAGGAAACACAGGCTTTCCTAGGCGCCATAGGCTTTTGGAAAATGCACATTCCCGAGTACAGCTAGATTGTGAGCCCTCTCTACCTGGTTACCCGCAAGAAGAACGATTTCTACTGGGGCCTTGAACAGCAACACGCCTCTGCCCAGATGAAGCAGGAGATCGCTCATGTAGTAGCCCTTGGCCCAGTCAGGACAGGACCAGAGGTGAAGAATGTGCTCTACTCTGCAGCCGGGAGCCATGGTCTGTCCTCGAGCCTTTGGCAGAAGGTGCCTGGGGAGACTCGAGGCCGGCCACTGGGATTCTGGAGTTGAAGCTACAGAGGGTCTGAAACCAACTACACTCCAACAGACAAGGAAATTTTAGCAGCCTATGAAGGAGTCCAAGCTGTCTCAGAGGTAATAGGGACTGAAACACAACTCCTCCTGGCACCCCGACTACCGGTGCTGGGGTGGATGTTTAAAGCAGAGGTTCCCTCTATCCACCATGCCACCAATGCTACATGGAGTAAGTGGATTGCTCTCATCACACGGTGTGCCCGTATTAGAAAACTGAATCGCCCTGAGATTTTGGAGATAATTACAAATTGGCCTGAAGGTGAAAACTTTAGTCTCACAGATGAAGAGGAGCTGGAACAAGTGACACGTGCTGAAGAAGCTCCACCGTATAACCAACTGCCAGCAGAAGAAACACACTATGCTCTTTTCACTGATGGTTCCTGTTGCATCGTAGGGATGAACCGGAAGTGGAAAGCAGCCGTATGGAGCCCCACACGACAGGTCACACAAGCTACAAAAAAAAAAAGTGGATCGAGCCAACTTGCTGAACTCAAAGCTGTTCAATTGGCCCTGGACATTGCTGAAAGAGAGAAGTGGCCAAAGCTCTACCTCTACACTGATTCATGGATGGTAGCCAATGCTCTATGGGAATGGTTGAAGAAGTGGAAAAAGGCTAATTGGCAGTGTAGAGGAAAAACAATTTGGGCTGCTGAAGAGTGGAAAGACATTGCCACTTGGGTAGAGAAGCTACCTGTAAAAATCCGTTGCCCGAGTTCCTTCGCTCCTGAAGTCCAGCCCTGGCTTGCTGTGGACCTCAGGGAAGAATCTGGGCGAGGACGAGAACAAAAGATAAAAGGTGCTCAGACTCCTTGTGGGAAATGAATGACCCCACAGATTTAATGTAGGAACATGCTTCTCGGAGTCCTGCAGGAGAAAGAGGGAGGGACCCTTCGTCTGAGGGGTTTTAAGCCCTAAGGGGGAGGGGACGAACGGGGGTCTGTTGACCAATGGGGGCAGACCCAGGGGGAGGGGAGATACAGGAGGTATAAGGTAAAGGAAGGTGCAAAGATACATGGGAAGGTATAATTAAGGAACACCCGGTGCAAAAATGAACTAATTACTTGATGCCATACAAGAATCCATCATGTAGATGCCCATGTCCCCAAGAGTAGAGCTACTGAGGAGCACCGAAACAATGAGCAGGTAGATCAGGCTGCAAAGATAGAAGTGTCAAAAATAGATTTAGATTGGCAACACAAGGGAGAGTTGTTCCTAGCTCAATGGGCTCATGATGCCTCAGGTCATCAAGGCAAAAATGCCTCCTATAAGGGGGCATGAAACTGAAGAGTAGATTTAACCGTGGACAGTATTTCTCAAGTTATCCATGACTGTGAGACATGTGCTGCCATCAAACAGGCCAAGCAGGTGAAGCCCCTATGGTATGGTGGGCGGTGGTCCAAATATAAGTATGGGGAGGCCTGGCAGATTGATTATATCACACTACGCCAGACACGTCAAAGTAAGCGCTACGTGCTCACAATGGTAGAAGCCACCACAGGGTGGCTGGAGACCTACCCTGTGTCTCATGCTACGGCCTGTAACACCATTCTAGGCCTTGAAAAGCAAGTTCTTTGGAGGCATGGTACCCCTGAGAGGATTGAGTCAGACAATGGGACTCATTTCAAGAATGGCCTTATCAACACCTGGGCTAGGGAGCATGGCATTGAGTGGGTGTACCATATCCCCTACCATGCACCAGCTGCCGGGAAAGTGGAAAGATTCAATGGACTGTTAAAAACCACCTTGAAAGTGATATAAATAGACAGCCTATATATTGATCGGGGCAGGAAATTAATAACTTTTAGAGATACAGTAGGAACGGTGCAGGGAATAGGGGGTTTGGTTTTTTCTCTTTTTTCTCTCTTTTCGCTCACATACTATGATCACGGAGACACACGGAGAGGGGAGGACTGATGCCAGCTACCCCCACCAACACAAAGGAAAGATGATGGTCGCTAAGGGGCGCTTTCAATAGGGACAATTGAAGAGCTCTAGTCTTTGGGAACAGACATCTACAAATGAAAGACCATGGCCAGGTGGGGTTCAGGAAACCAGATCTCCAATTATATGATAAAATATCTACCATCAACAACGAGACAGCCGACCATATACCTCCCACCAGGCATCCCACCCTTCCAGCCTTCACAATACACTTCGAACGTCTGGAGGAACCCCAACATTTCACTAATCCGGAGGTCCCATTCAAACCTGGCTCCTGCAAAATTATAAACTCTAAACAGGGACTCATGTTTGATAAATCTATTGTATCAAAGGGAAAAACCTAGCCGGGGGGAAGGAAAAGCGTTTAAGAAGGGAGCCTTGCAGAATGACGGCGAAACAGGCATCCCGGAGACCTGGTATGGGCCAGTCAAGGGTCTGTTTCCTCGTTCGAACGAATTTGGGCTCTGCTGTGGCTGTGATCTTCGCAGGTTGTATCATTTGGTCAATTGTTATTGCATTTATTGTTGTCTTTTTTGTGTCGCGAATTCTTTAATCGGGAAAATTAAAAGTTCTAATTTTTTTATTCTCGTTTGGTGCACTTCATTTATAACAGAAGCATTGGGTGGAGGATTTTTCAAAAATTAAGAGCAGCATCTGGCAAAGGCCACCTAATTAGTTAACACTAGAGGTTCCACCAACAGAGGAGGTCCTGCTTAGTCTGACCTCCTGCATACAGTAGATGGAGATAAAGTCCCTGTAGTACATGTAAGAGGTTTGTTAAGGAAAACAGTTTGGATCAATTCTACCTCAAGTACAGACAAACCCATCTGTGGGATTGTCTGCTCAAGGACCAAGTTGTACATAGTAAGTAATGCAGAAAGATGGAACAACACAATGTGTACCTCAGAGGAATCTAGTTGTTGAATAAGAACCATGTGTAAATATCACCTTTTGTTGAATGTCGCTGCCATTGTCTGTATATAGCTGTATATTGTTTTTATATAAATATATGCATGTATGATGTATGTGTTTGTAGAGTTAGAATCCAATTAGTTTTGGTAGGTTGACGATATGGTGATAAGGGGTGGAATGTCCTAGGGTGACTATGATGCCTGTCTCTCCAATCGTCTGTTCTGTGTGTGCTGTGTGTTCTGTACCTTTAAGACTGGTTCTGAGAGTGAGCAGGGAAAGAAGAAGCACAAAGTTTGTTTTGAAAAACAGTGTTCACTGCTCTGCATCTTCTCTCTGTCCTTGGGACTGTGTGTTCGTCAGATGCATGGACAGCGGCGAGAGAGTTTTTTTCCTTTTAGTTGGTCTAGCTAGCTGAGGCAAAGAAGCTTCCTGGACTGTTTTTTTTCCTTTTTCTTGGGACTGTTTAAATCTGCCCTGGACTGAAAAACCCAGGGGAGCACCAGGAGCTGCACCTGTGGCCCACTGGGCCTGGACCTCGGCATTTTCCAGCGCTGAAGGGACTGGGACTGATAAGACACTGAGAGAGCTGAGCTAACTCACGGCAAGGACTTCTCTCAATTTTGCCATCTCTCTTCGGACCAACGAGAGGTTTTATTGTTTCATATTATTCATTCCTTATGCTTGTGGGCAGTTTGTTTGTTAAATAAATATTTTTTTCCGCATTTTCTCTGAGGAAGTTATTTTCCTGGACTAGCTGGGCGGGGGAGGGGCCATTTGGGTTTGCTCTCCAGAGGAACCCCATTTGGAGGTTTCCTCCCAAATGTGCCCTAACCCAGAACAGCTGGTCATATCCCAGGCATGCAAGAAGGATCTACTTGCCCTAAGAAACTCCAGATCAAAAACTAAATATATGGCTGAAAAATATTCATCAGAGGCAGCAGGAAATCACAGGAGCAGAGCAGGGCAGAGACAGGCAGCAATGATGTAACGTTCAAAATTGTATTTAAAAAGTAAATCCTTCGAGCTGAAGTGCATTTCAGATTCAGCAGCAACTTCAGCACTCCGAGTGAACTGGCAGTGTGGCACTGCTTCAGGAACATGTTTTCCTGGTTCATCATGATGCTTGGCTCCCTGTGTTTGCTCCTTGGTTTCAGAAACACGTCTGCCAGCAGCACCTCCCAGAGTTCAGATGTTATTCCCACATGAGCATTTTCACAAAGAAGGAAATGAAAACCCACTTCTTACATGTTTTGCCCAAGGCTAATGAGGAATTTATTGCCCAGCATGGATTAAAACCCCAGAACACTTCTTGCACCACTAGTCTTTTTAGTCCAGACTTTTTCTGTCTCTGCTGACTCCACCATGCTCTCCTGCACATTGAGGGCAAGATGAGTTTTGAGGCTCTTGATTTATTGATTTTTAAACCTCTAAAATGCCCTGAAATAGCCCCAGTACTTATACTGTCATTTGACCTGCTGCTACATTGCTAAACCTGTATTTTGTTTTTCTATACAACTTTTCACAATCAGAAGATGCAGCAGGATTTAGCTAGGACTAGCAGAGGGGTGTCCGGTTTCACGTTCCACAAGGACCATGGTCACATCTGCTTTTCCCAGAGTTAAAAGGCTCAGGAGCAGCTGCTGAGGGCCCCAAGGACCATGGTCACATCTGCTTTTCCCAGAGTTAAAAGGCTCAGGAGCAGCTGCTGAGGGCCCAAGGTCCTGCCTGCAGGAGGGCAACACTCATCCCAGCAAAGAGGAGGAGACTGCTGCTGTATTTACACTCACAGCTTGTTCCTGTTTGCTACAGGTTCCAACTGGAGCAGCTGCACTGACTTCTGAGGAAAGCTACACACCAAGGAGAGCAGGGCACACCCCATCCCTGGAGGTGCTCAAGGCCAGGCTGGATGGGGCTTGGAGGGAGCAGCCTGGACTGGTGGAAGGTGTCCCTGCCTTGGAGGGGCTGGAACAAGATGATCTGCGAGCGCCTTTCCAACCAAGGGCATCCTGTGATTGTGTGATGATTCTGTGGCATCTTCAGACCGACTCTTCTGCAGCTTTATTACTGTTTTACAAGTGTTTATTACTGTTTTATTACTGCTCTATTCTGGAGGGAGAGGTTCCTCTACAACACCTTGGTGCCTCTACCTGCACTGCCTGACTACAGAGGCCAAGAGGACAGTGAAACCTTTAGGGTATTTTTATCTGATAAAGCTTTATCCACCCTGGTGCTGGCTGCATGAACTGAGCTCTTGGCAATGGCAAACTGTTGGCACCAGCCTGGCTGGCATCAGAAGGGAACTGGGCTGCACCAGCAGCAAGGTGCTACCATGGTTTTTAAAAATCAGTTAGTCACTTCACTAGAAAGCTTCTCCATCCCTTGACAAAATGAGTCCCTGGTGTGTTGGAAGGGAAATCAGAGGGAGGAGCTGCTGGTGATCACTATCCCAGTAAAACACAGCTAATGTGCATCACCAGTTGCCCCACTGCCCCAGTTAGTGTGTAGCTACAAGTAAGTCAAGTACTTTATTTGTGTAATTACAAGGAACTGATCACTTGGGGTCATACAAATAATTCAGTATACTAGCTAAAAATGAGCTTTCTGAGAACACTTACACTAGTATAATCTGATGAGATGCAGAGTTCTGGAAAATAAATGCCAAAGGGGATGAAAAAACAGCTAAAGCTAATTTATTTTTTAAATCAAATGAATATTAGCATTTTTGTCTATATTTGCTCAGCTTTAAGGAATAGCCTCTTAGCTTCTTTGTTGCTATTTCTTCTTCTTGCCAATATATCTCAACCTGAGGAATTGTATCCACAGTTCATCACAAGTGCCAAGGAGTGAAATGCAGTTATAATAAAGCTACACTGCACTACTTGTGGGAGGCACCTTTATCCATCAGCCTTTCCAGGGAGCTTCTGAAAAATAACCCCTGTTATTAAACTAATTACCTTGTGTCAAATGGCAGAGTGACAAGAGAGAAAATTTACCTGGGTCATAACTCAGCAATAAAGGTATGTACAGGGGAGGAGGATATTAGGTTGTTGCAGACACAGCAATAACATCGTGAAGCAAAATCCAATATTGGAGGAGATAAAAGTTTTCCATCCCAATATTCCTCCATGACAAGTATGAAAGAGAATGCATAAGAACAAGGGGAAAAGATGAAAGATAGCAGCAGAAAAAAACACCTTTGAGAAGTGAGCTAACAGGTAATTAATGGCTGCAAAGAAAGCAGATCAGAGAAGTGGCAGAGATGTGGGTCTCGGTGCCACTCCCCGTTCAGTTCTGCTGAATGTTCTGCAGGGGGATCCAGCCAGGACTGCTCTCCCCATCCCCACCTACACAGGAACAGACCTGGTAAAAGGGGCAAGCAGGGTGTTGAGGTGGCAGCGCTGGTGATGAGGCAAGCCAGAAACAAAATGTGTGGCAGTGACATGTTTTCTAACAGCAGTGACAGACTTTAATAAGCAAGCTATTCTTCAGTTTTGATTTGAGGTGTATATAATTTGGTAATGTGGGTATTGAGTGATAAAACCCACAAGAAATACACAAATTAGAAGCATTGATTTTTTGAAACCATGGCCTCTTTCAGACTAGGTGGCATGACCTATTTTTATTGTATTATTATATTTGGAAAATAAAAGGAAAACTTTTCTTTTTCATCTCTTCTTCAGAATAGGAAAGATTGGGGACAAATGACACTGCTCTTTTAAGGTTTCCTCTTTCAAAACTTAAGAACCTTTATTTGTGGTTTGATTTCTTTCACTGTTAACTGGCTTCTTCCTAGAAGAGATGAGATCTATCTTGTTTTTTACAGATTTTCCAGTGATCACTTTCACAAACTTCCCTACAAACTCAATTAAGTATTTCTCAGCTCCAGATTTGAGTAAGACCAGGGAAAACTAGAAATATTCTGAATGCTGACCAAAAGCAAGAATTTACAATGGATTTCAAGAATGTCCTTTTGAAGAGAATACGACTGCTCAAAAAAAAAAAAAATCGTCTGAATTTTTGGGCATTTCCTCCCATGGCAAGATCTTTCCATGGGCTCTGAAAGTGAAATACCCAGTACAACTTTCTGTACAGCCTGCAGGAGTTCCTACTCACTGTTACCACTAATGGGCTGAGCAGGGGATCAATACAGCAACTGCACAAAATACATATTTCTGTCTATCTCAGGAATTTAAACAATTCCTGTGGGGAGTCAGACTATGGGGAGACAGAAACAGTGCTAAAGGCAATCTTGCCCTTGATATATTGCAGCAGTGTTAATTATCTAAGAGTGGGAACAGCCTTGCCCTCACAGCTATGGATGTGATAAAGTGAGTTAGCAGGTAGGAAGTGAGTTGGAGTCTGTTGGCTGTGCTCTGAGGAGGAAGGGACAGAAAGGGTAAGATGCTGTATGAGGGACAGACAGGATTAGGTGGCTGTGCTAGGGACAGGAAGGAGTGAGCCAGAACTACAGAAGGAAGAGAAGAGCTGAGGTATTGAGTCTACAGACTAGCTTCTGGCATAAATGAATAGACTCTGAGAGCTGTGTGGAGCTGCCCATGGGATTGCAACAGAGGAAAGGTATGAGAGACTTTTAGATAACAAGGTGCTGATACTTGAAGCCTTCAGAAGTTTTTAATGAAGCACTCTGAGTATGGTGGCCATCTTGGCAACCACATCTGGGGACACAGAACTTGCCCAAATCTCTTGTCCTACACACAGTACAAAAGCTCTGCCTAGCCTTTCCCAAGTTCTGCACTTACCCAGCACAGGGCCGTCCCTGCTGTGCCATCCCCATTTGGGAACAGCCTGGCCTGGCTGCCCTGAGCCCTGCCAGCCCTCCACAGGCTTCTCTGGAGCCCACCTGCTCCCCAAAACTCATTCACCTCTTTTTGCATCATGATAAGGTATCACTACAGCCAATAAAACCAAATTTAGTCCCATGGGAAACACCAGGAGTACAAAACCTGTTATTTGAAATCAGTATGAAAAACACCAAAATCCTGTATCTTTTCACAACACAAAATGTTAGAAATCATCTCCTGATACTCTTAAAATGCTACATTTATGCTATTATACAACAAAGGACTGAAACTGCCATTTTGAAATGGGTGGTTTTTTTAGCCATAATTATAGTATTTTCATTGTCTTTTCTCAGAAATTTTAGAAATCAAAACTTCTAGCTTTTCTTCTGGATACATCCATCTCCCAGCTTTCTCTCCTGAAACCTATTTTTGTGAAGTCTTTGTTTATCCTTATGGATGAACAGCCCTGTTTTGCAGATGTTTTCATATAGCACCTCATCCAGAGCATCCCTGATCCTGGTTCCCCAAAGATCTTCTTAGAGCTGTCATCCATTCAGATTCATAATAGAAGTGATTAATAGGAATAAGAATATAAAGCCAGCAGCAACAAAAGCTTTGTGGGAATGCTATACTTTTAAATGAAAGCTGATTAGTCTCAGCTGTTCCTTCTGGCTAACACTGAGCTGTAATACTTCTTGATTCCATCTGCTTTACTGCCTAGCCTTTTGTAGGGAAAAGATAATTTTTATTTTTATGAATGTGAAGGCAAAGTATCAACATTTTTAGTGACCCTCAAAGCTGTAAGGACTTAAGAACAGGCATCGTTACCAAGAATCTGCCCAAAATTTCCCTTTTTATTTCACTGCCTTTTGACTTAACATGTGATTGCACCCATGGAGAACCTGATTGAGTCCCCATGTCCCTCTGCCCGACTCATCTTCAGACTCAATACTGCCAGGAGTGATTGTAGTGACCCTCTCCACCCAAAATCCTGGTCCCTCCTGTCAGCCAGCTCCCACGTGGGGGCTGCTCCAACCTTTGCCCCTAACGCTGCATCCCCTGCACTGGTGTGGGATGATCCCAGCTCTGCTCCCAGCCTCCCCACCACAATAGGAGCATGAAGAAAGGAAGAGGTTTCCTCTCTCTGAAGCAGGGGTCTCTGCCCTCCTGCGCTGAGGACAACACCAGCTACCCAAATGCTGCAAGGACTTCATAGGGAAAACATCACTGCAGGTCAGAAGAACTGTCCTGGGGGGAGCAGAGCCTTCTGACAGTGTGGGAATGCTGCTGTGAGCAGGCTCTGGGCTGGGGCCACTGCCACATGCTGATAGCCCCAGTGACCTTGGCTGTGGGATGCCCCATGCTGGGGGGGGGGGGCTGTGAGCAGAGCCAGGAGCAGAGGAAAGCACTGCTCAGTGCTTCATTAACTTCCATTCAAGGGTCTGACCACTATCCTTGGACTGACTGTCAGATGGAAAACATCTGTTTCATGTAATGACTTCTCTTGATGCCTCTCAGATCCCAGCAAGTTTGAAATGTTGCCCCTTATGCACTTGGAGCACATTTCCCAATTAAGAGCAGAGCAGTTTTTTTATAGTCAAGTGGGAGAGTTGCAGTAACTATTGTAACCCAATTGTAAGGAAGATCTCCAGGGCTTTATCAACTTTTTCCTTGAAAAAATTAATCATAGTAAGAAAAAACAGAATTTTAGCCCACACAGCAGGTTCTCAGACAAGCTCTGCCCTGGCCATGCCTTCTCCTGGTCCCACCCAGAAGGTTCAAGATGTGTCCAGAGGCTCAATGCACACAACTGCAGCCACTTCTGGCTATCACCAGGGTAAAGAAGGACAGATTTCCAGAGTTACTTCTGAAGAGACTGACCTAGAAGAGCACAGGCATTGTGATACATAGGAGAACCTTCCTCACAGGAAAGCACTTTCAAGGAGGTCGTAACTTAGCCCTTATCACTTCTTGATGTAAAAAGAAAATGCTTTTACAAGTTAATAGCTCAGAAAAGTGCATGAGTGGTTACTGTAACCACAACAACATATTCAAAAGCAGTGACACAGGAAGTGCTTGATAAGCATATGTTGTTTTTAATAAAGAATGAGTGTGGGGAGACAGATTGTGGGGAGACAGTGCTGAAGGCAATCTTTCTCTTGATATATTTCAGCTGTGTTAATTATCCAAGAGTGGGAACAGCCTTGCCCCCCCAGCTATGGGTGTGATAAAGAGTGAGTTAGCAGGTAGAACATGAGTTGCAGTTTGTTGGCCATGCTGTGAGGAGGAAGGGAGAGGAGGTTGTGTGAGGGACAGAAAGGGTAAGACATTGTACGAGGGACAGACAGGGTTAGGTGGCCATGCTAGGGAGAGGAAGGAGCAAGCCAGGACTGCAGAAGGAAGAGAGGAGAGAAAGAGCCAGAGCTGTGTGGAGCTGCCTGTGGGAAACTACAGAGAAAAGCTATAAAAGACTTTTAGATAACAAGGTGCTGATACTTGAAGTCTTCAGATGTCTTTATTAAAGTACTCTGAGTGTCATGGCTGTCTCGACAACCACAACTTAGTGCTAAGTGGACCACACAGTTTCCAAGGCTGCTTGGCAAAAGCAGAACATGGGGGGACCCAACACCCTCAGGATGCCTCACTGTGCCCCATCCACAGCACCACCTGCAGCATCACGCTGGCCTTTTCTCTCCTGGGCATCCCACCCCAGGCTGCAGAACAAGGCTGATCCCTCCCCTTGTCCACCTTTCCTATACAGAACATTCAGCCTTCCCAGCCCCAGCACAAGGCTGCACCAAGTTCAGTGCTTAATGCACTCCCTGGGTACTTAGGACTAAGATAATTTGGTCAGAACTGAGATTTGGAAAGCTGATTTTGTTCTGGCCTCACATTAACTGATCATTTATTACACTGGGTGTTATCAATATTCAGAGGTCTGAGAGCTCCAAGTGCAGATGTACCACAGACTGACAGTAATTTATTGTGTGCAATGGCTCAAATGAGACTGGAGAAGTGCTACCATCCAGGTGGCTTTCTGAGAACAAGCACAATGAATCAGCCAGCAGCACTGTAATATCCTTCCTGTGAAACTGTGCAAAAGGGAGGGAAGTTGGCCCTCACTCCACATGCTGCTTCCCCTGCTCCCTGTGAGCCAGACAGCAACATGCTCATGACACAGACTTCAAAATATCTGCCTGCCATGAGGGTCATCCTAACCAGGGCCTAAAATTACCTGGTTTGCAGGCTTCAGCTGGAATAAACAAAATTTCCCTTCTTTCTACATCAAAACCTTCATAGACCCTGCTCATTGCACCCTTGCTCTGACACCACATCAAAGCATTCACTTGGTGGGCAGCCCTGATCACCCCCAGATTGTCTGGTCATGATATAAGGACCTTCTTTCAGCTACATTTCACTCTTCCACCTTGAAAATGTGGGTAATGTGGGAAATGGATTTGTAGAGAATTCTCAAAGCCTGACAGAAGGCTTACATAGTCTTGTGCATCTGTATGCAAACTCTAAGATATGCTGACTTAGAAAGGCCATGGAATAGGACAGACATTGTTGAGAGAGAAATGGAACTAGAAACAAGTTTCAAATTATGGCCTTGCAAATAGACTAGATACTTTGGAGAAATAGAACTATGAAATATGCATTGTAGTAGGACCCATGAAGGGTAATTTTAGATGATTGGCTTTAAGGCATTAGCAGCATTGTGTGGCAAAAGCTGATAGGCCAAGAAATGCTTATAATGTATTGTAATTAGGAAATAGTTTGGCTTTTGATTGTGCTGGCGTGAATTGTAACATCTGTACTGTCTCATCCTTCATATGAGACTGAAAATGGAATAAAAAAGTTTTTAAAAGGCCTCTTAGAAGCCCTGTCTCTGGGTCAGAAAAAGGTATAATCCAACAGGTAAGGTTACCCTTAGCTGCACAGCATAGGCTAGGCAGGAAGCAACATCCAAGAGTAAAGATTAGTTGTCATGGCAGGTGAAACCTCAAATAAACCTGAGTGAACGCCCCAGGAACTACCAGGCCATGATGATGCTGCTTGTTCTGGTTCAACAACTTCCTCATATTCTTCCCTGCAAGAGAAATGCATTTTGCTCTTTCTTGGGAATGGCTGGGAGAAACATAAAGCTCAGGTAAAGGTTTGAGTGGGAATGGGAATGCAGCACCAGTGATGGTTCCTACCAAGCAAATGGGCTGAAAACAAACAGCAGAAATCAAACAGCAACAAACAAGAGTCAGATGAAATTCACAGAGAAAAAAAAACTTGCCTCATTTAAACAAGCAAATCAGCATTAATAAATTACCACCTTCTTTAGCTGGGCTGGTGTAACATCCAGCAGTGCCAATCCCAAACGTGTGCCCCGAGCAGGAATGTAGGAATGTGATGAAGGCTGAGCATCTCTGAGCACTCACATCCTGATGAGAAATGCTAATGCAATGTTTTCACTTAACCCCAGTAGTTGGACCCCAATTCTGAGAAGGCACAAAAGCAACTGCTGCTTTCACAAAATCGAGTCTGATAAGATGCTGCAGGTTTGTCATGGGTTGGCGCTGGCCAAATGCCAGTGCACCCATGAGTGTATGTTTTCCCTAATGAGCTACTGTGAGATGTGGTCAAGAACAGAGCAGAGCAGGCCTAAAACTTGAAATAGGAAAAAGAAAATTTATTAACCTACATAACAACAGACAATAGACATGAAAAGAAAACCCAAACACCCAAAAGCAGAAAAGAAAACCTCCCAGAACACTTCTTCTCCTCCCCCCAATTTCCATCCCTTACATGCTCAACAGTTAACACTAGCACATTACCCTCACCTACTTGCTTAAACCTTCCACAACCCTGGGTTCCATATCCAAGTCATCATCCCTTAAAAACCAATCTTCAATCCATCCAGGGAGAGAGGAGTCTCTCTTGCACCACAGACCCCCCACAGGAAACACAGGTCCATCCTCCCGTGTTCCCATGTTACCCATGGCACCACCCGGAGAATTCTACCAGAGTGACACCCTCCTTTCCATGTCCAGTGCTCTCACCACCGTCCATGGACCAAAACCACATATAGGACTCTTTTAAGGATGTTTGGCCAAGTACCAAAAACCAGCCATCTTCTCCTATTGGGACTAGCAGTCCCCCCACATTTACCCCCGGGGCCGAGGGTTCCAAGAATAGGCCACAAAGTCTTTGGCTTTGAACCAAAAAGCATCCACCCAAATACAGTCTTATTTATATTCAGGAGAGTCAGGGTCCATCTATGGCTAACATTACGCAAGAAAAGTCCAGCC
>VZDJ01000068.1:1403011-1535456 GCA_008694505.1 Cyanoderma ruficeps | reverse complement strand
TTTTTTTTTTTTTTCTTTTCTACCACATTTGTATTCTTATATTCTTAGTAAAAGGCTGTTATTCCTACTCCTAAATCTTTCCCTGAGAGCCGTTAATTGCAAACTTAGAACTTGGCGGGGGGTGAGGGGTTTACATCCTCTATTCTAAGGGGAAGCCAGTTTCCCTGGCAGATACCTCTCTTTCTAATCCAAGACAGCACCCTAAACAGCATGTAGTGTTGACCCTGTTCTGAACATGCTGCAGGTACAAACGACATTACACAAGCTTATACCCATCAGAAGTGCACAGAAAACGCAGTGGGAATTTGGTGCAAGCAAAGCCTGAAAAGCCCCTCTGAGCACCCTAAACAGCATGTAGTGTTCACCCTGTTCTGAACATGCTAGAGCTACAAACGACACTACACAAGCTTACTTCCATCAGAAGTGCACAGGAAACACAGTGGGAACTTGGTGCAAGCAAAGCCTGAAAAGCCATTCTGAGCACCCAAAACAGCATGCAGTGTTCACCCTGTTCTGAACATGCTAGAGCTACAAACGATGTTACACAAGCTTATTTCCATCAGAAGTGCACAGAAAACACAGTGGGAACTTGGTGCAAGCAAAGCCTGAAAAGCCCCTCTGAGCACTCTGAAAAGTACCTCTGAGAACCCTAAACAGCATGTAGTGATCACCCTGTTCTGAACATGCTAGAGGTACAAACGACACTACACAAACTTATTTCCATCAGAAGTGCACAGGAAACACAGTGGGAACTTGGTGCAAGCAAAGCCTGAAAAGCCCCTCTGAAGCACCTTGTGCCACATGTAGAGTTCACCCTCGTCTGAACATGCTGGATGTACAAACGATACTACACAAGCTTATTTCCATCAGAAGTGCACTGAAAACACAGTGGGAACTTTCTGCAAGCAAAGGCTGAAACCCCCTTCTGAAGCACCCTGAGGTGAATGGACTATTCACGCTGTTCTGAAACTACTTGAGCTACAAAGGACACTGAGAAAGCTTATTTCCATCAGAAGTGCACAGAACACACAGGGGGAACTTAGTGCAAGCAATGCCTGAAAACCCCCTCTGACGTACCCTTAGCTGAATGTAGTGTTCACCCTGTTCTGCACATGCTGGTGGTACAAACGACACAACACAAGCTTATTTCCATCAGAAGTGCACAGAAAACACAGTGGTAACTTACTGTAAGTAAAGGCTGAAAACCCCCCTCTCAACCACCCTGAGGTCAATGTAGTGTTCCCCCTGTTATGAACATGCTGGGCATAAAAACTACACTAAGCTTGGTCTGTGTGGCTAATACCACTAGCATGTTCAGAACCAGGCGAACGCCACATGTGGCTCAGGGTGCTTCAGAGGGCGGTTTTCAGCCTTTGCTTGCACTAAGTTCCCACTGTGTTTTCTGTGCACTTCTGATGGAAAAAACTTGTTCAGTGTCCTTTGTATCTCCAGCATGTTCAGAACACGGTGAACGCTACATTCATCTTAGGGTGCTTCAGAGGGGGGTTTTCAGGCTTTCCTTGTAATGAGTTCCCACTGTGCTTTCTGTGCACTTCTGATGAAGATAAGCTTGTGTAGTGTCGTTTTTACCTCCAGCATGTTCAGAACAGGGTGAACGCTACATTCAGCTCCGGGTGCTTCAGATGGGGTTTTCACCCTTTGCTTGCACTAATTCCCACTGTGTTTTCTGTGCACTTCTGATGGAAATAAGCTTGTATAGTGTCGTTTGTACCTATGGCATGTTCAGAATGCAGTGAACGCTACATTCAGCTCAGGGTGCTTCAGAGGGGGGTTTTCAGCTTTTGTTTGCACTAAGTTCCCACTGTGTTTTCTGTGCTGTCCAGGAGTAGAGATTCTTGTTTAGCTTCTTTTGTACCTCTGACATGCTCAGAACAGGGTGTATGCTTTGTGCAGCTTAGCGTGATTCAGATGGGTGTTTTCAGCCTTTGCTTGCAGTATGATCCCTCTGTGTTTTCTCTGCTCTCCAGAATCAGAGAAATTTTGTAGCTTTGTTTGTATCTTTCCCATGCTCAAAACTGGGTGAATGCTACTTGCATCTCTGGGTGGTTCAGTGTGGCTATTTTTGGGCTTTGCTTGTAATATAATCCCTATGTGTTTTCTGTGCTCTCCAGGATCAGTGAATCTATTGTAGTACCATTTTTACCTCTGCCATGCTTGGAACAGAGTGTATGTTAACTGCAGCTCTGGGTGCTTCAGAGGAGCCTTTTGGGCCTTTCCTCCAGTGTAGCAGTGCAAAATATGGTTTTCAACATGTTCATATTGGTTTGTCTCAATTCCCCCCCCCAAAACTCCTAATCGTGTGACCCTGGTGTCAATCATGTCGTAAGATCTAGAAAATTCAAGGGAATAGGCCCTGGGATTCGTCTGGGTCCATGAATGACACCTTCTTCCATCATTGTGTTGAGTTTCTGTGTTGAGTTACACCCCCCCTTCCCTGGTATTGGTGCTGATCTCCTTGTTGTTTGGGAACCGCCCCCCCCCCCCCCCCNCTTGCTCTTGCTTTTGCTCAGGGGGTTCAGCCTGTTCACTTGAGCTCCTGAACCCTCTGCCTCCCTGAACTGACACCTGCACGTGGGAGGAAATAAAGACCATCTAAAACCTAGCAGGAGCCCGCTCTTTTATTCCACGCCGCAATTCCATGCTTTAGCCTGAGATTCAGGAACAGCAACACCTGACATATAGAGACCGAGGGGCAAGCTAGCCGGTAAGCAGCCCCAAGAAAGCGGACCTCAATACTCCAGTAGCACCCCTATGTGTTTTCTGTGCTCTCAAGTGGCAGAGACACTCATATGTTGTCGCTCTTTTCTCTGCCATGCTTTGAACTGGGTCGACCCTACATGCAGCTCTGGGTGCTTCAGAGTGGTATTTTGGGACTTTGCTTTCTGTATAATCTCTATGTGTTTTCTGTCCTCTCCAGGAGCAGAAAACCTCCTATAGTGTCGTTTGTGACTTCGCCATGCCTGGCATAGGGTCCGCATGTGCCCCAGGTCTTGTCCTTTACATGCCTCTTTTTTCATGGTATGTCTGTCCCTCAGAGAAAAAACTCTCCAGCATGGTAGAAATGCAACCAGATGCCCTCCTTTCCCTCTGAGGTTGGTCACTTCTATGTTTTCTTTAGTACTCATTGTTCTCAGTAGTCAGTGTTTCTTTAGTAGCTTATGGTGAAAATTCTATAGGTAAGACGTGACAAAAGAAAAGAAACTGAACCCCCAACAAAAATAGATCTCTTTCAGAGGACATCAATCTGCAAGGGGTATTTCATAGGTGCACAGCTGCCTGATGGAGATGTAAGAGCCCAGTCCACCTACGTTAAGGGGACGGGTTACCCAAGTAACTCTGCTTGCTCCAAGCTTGTAGATCGAGTATTACTCAAGAGTGGGAGACTGGATGTCTTGGGTTATGTAACCAAAAAAAATGTGTACCATCTTTCATCTGTTGAAAGGTGTTGGGGAGATGTTTTTTCTTTATCTCTTGTAACTCTAGTCGGGAGGGGGGTGGGTGCCTTTTGATAATGCACCAGCTGTTAGTGCAAAACCAAGTAAGGCATTGTTCCTTATCTCTTTCCTCCCTTCAGGGGGATATCTTTTGGTAATGGGTCATTAAGGCTCACCAATGACATGACACATTACATCATTCCCTTGTGAGATGCTCCACCCAGTGGGGAGAGCCAAACCATTCCTACCCAGCCCATTGTGAGATGCTCCACCCAGTGGGGAGAGCCAAACCATTCCTACCCAGATAAATACTGAGACTAAAAGACACCAGACACTGGTTTTCCACTGAATTCCCAAAGGAAGTTTGGACCCATCTAGCCATTACTGGTTGGTCCTTTTTTTCTGCAAGGACCATCTCTACTCCAACAGAACCACATCTGCCACTCCAGGAGGGCTTACTTTGGACTGCTTCCAAAACCCTGACCGACAGTGTGTCAGGTTGTATTTCTGACTCTGACAGGGTTTCTAGGATTTTCTGTTTGTTTTGTTTGCTTGTTTTTTTTGTACTACTACATTTGTATTCTTAATATTTCTGGCAAAGAACTGTTATTCCTATTCCAAAATCTTTGCCTGAAAAGCCTTTAATTGAAAAATTAAAATATTTTGGAAGGGGGTTACATTCTCCATTCCAAGAGAAACTCCAGCTTTCCCTGGCAGATACCTGTCTTGCCAAACCTAGACACTGGAGTAGGAAAATCTTTGAGGAGGGTGGAGGAAGCCCTCCTCTGAGGGAAGGGAGAAGAGAAAGATCACAGAAAGAAGCACTGGGATTCTTTTGTATTGACTGTACATTTACTATAATGACAAAAGCATTGGTCATTAACCACCCTACCATGAAGTCCACTCCTGGTGACCAGTGTGTTTGTGGCCCTCATCAGTGACAGCCATGAGTTCCATATGCTGGATGCCACTGGAATACTGCCTCCACTTCTGGCTAGAAACATCCATTTGACTTCCACCATGAACATGGTGAAGGCTTGAAAAGAAATATACTGACAAAGATATGGAATTCAAGTCTGGGACCAGATGCTCTGAGTGACAAGAGTCATTCTGCACAGATGTCCATAACTATAATATGAGAGTCCATGAAAGCCCATATAGGACTGGGCAGCCTTGGCAGTCAGTGCAGTCAGAGATTCCCTGAACTAAGCTTGGGATGGGAATGTGAGCAGAGACAGAAGCTCCAACAAAGGAAGAGAGCCTGGTGGATTATCTAACAAACTCTGGCCACCACCTTACTCTGGCAGTCTTCTCTACCCAAACTGGATAATGATTGGCTGGCAGGACTGGCATGGTGAGTTGCCCCAGGCAACAGCCCCAAGGCACCAGATCTTCGGATCCCAGAGATTATCTCCCAAATATTGACATGAAACACCAGAGTCTACTCACAGCTAATGGCCTTGACTGCAGCAACTCAGATTGAGAAACTGGATGTTTGTCAGACACACCAAGGGAGATGTTATAAATGAAAATGGCCAGATTGAAAAAAATNCAACAAAAAAATTACAGCCACGAAAAGGTCAGGTTGATCCCGGGTATCGACACTGGGTGAACGTGAGACTGGCTTCTAGCGCACCGGTCTCCCCTCCATTCACAAAGTCCCACCACCGACAGTCCAATTTTATACTTTTTATTTTCCCCGAGGCAGAGTTTCTTTGTCTACCAGTTTGTGTATAGTTATTCATTGGTCTTCTTTTGGGATTCTGGGTTCCTTGAATAGGTTTTCCGGGTGATACTGGAGATTTCTGAGGAGCCAGGATGATCCCATCGGGCAGATGTCCCGAGTCATTAGGGTCACTGATGGCTCATCTCCTCGATGGCAATACCTTTTCACTTGCTGATTTTCTTGTCCTGCCAATTCATCGGTTCTCGGATGTCCCTTGCTTTTCCCGGGATCTCCCTTCGGGTCATTGTCCATGGTTTTATACCACTTTAATTCCAGGCATGAATTAATATATGGAGTCTACACATAACAGGAGACAAGACAGCACATGTCCCCGAGGCCTTGGTCACACTCAAACAAGGCATGGTGGCCACTCAGGAGGAAATTCTGCCATCCTCATCCTTTTGGAAAAGACAGCCCAGGACAATAGACAATAGGTATCTTCCTGCCTTCAGGATTAATCTCCCACCCTTGATCCACAGCCCCTTGCAGATCACTCTGCCCATACATGAACACAGTGAATGGATAAGGCAGCTTTGTGGTGCCCCTCAGGAGACACATCAGGAAAAACAAAAATAGAGATTTTCTGGCATTAACCCTTAAAATGGAGATGATGTGTGTACAAACTGATGTGAACGGCAACACAGTGACAGAGACAGAGGAAAAGACACTGCAATACTTTCTAGAAGGGGGAGATGCGTGAGATAGGGTTTGATGGGGGTCACTCGATTCATGAAAGTGTCAGACTATGCGCAGTTGAATTCTTGAGCCCTGAAGGCTGGATTATACTCTGAAATAAACACCTTGAATTTATGTTGTAATGAGTGTGGCAGGACATGTCCTTCCCCTCTCTACCACAGATAGTTGGTGCATAAAGATATAACCTTGGCTGAAAGGCCCAGCAAGGGGTCATCTCTGGCACCAAAAGGGCTCAGACCCCAACTAAGAATCAACATCTTAGTCTGCAGAGCAGATATGGGAAGAGATAAAGGAAATATCCTTGACTGAAATACACTGTTTTACAAACTATAAAAGATACCCGAGTTATCACAGAGGCAGAAGCCTCTTACACCCTGACAAGCATTCAAGACTTCTTCCCAGAGTTTGAATGCAGATTCCATGGTTACTTTCCTGGGAATTGTGGGTAAGTATCTCAATGTGTGCCTCACCAACAATTAGATTATAAGATACAGTGAATCCTAAGTTACATTTTTTCTTCCCTAGCTGTAATATTAATAGGTACCTTTAACCTCGTGCTGTATTTGCTTACTAGTAGGTTCTTTTTGTCCTTATTCCTGTGTAGTATTAGCTTAAGTCTTATGTCTGTTAGTTTTCTGTCTATTAAATAAATAAATAATTCTATAATAGACTGAATCAGTGTTTATTAAAGAACTTGTGAACAAGAGTGAGTTCTAGGGTGCTGGCCACCTCAGTAAAGCTACTGCCTGCTGCCAGAGGCCTGGGCAAAACATCCATTAGTAACAACAAGGATATGAGATGCCTCAGGACCAACTGCTTTGATCAGCAGATCCACACTTGCTACCTTCCATTAATTGCTAAGATAGGCTGAGCCAGATGTCACACCAGGTTACTCTTCTTCAAAAGCAGTAACAGCATGAAGTTTCTAATGCATCTCAGCACTCATTCCTATGCAGAACAGCTTTTATATTTCATGGTTTCCCTGCTCCCTTGCTCTCTTTTCCAGCTGATTAAAGAGCTCCGTCTAATTCAGCTTGGACAGAACTTATATTTTTTTTCAAAACTGAAACTCATGCACTTCCTAGTTTCATGAAGTCCTGAGCTGGAAGAAAAAAAAAAAAGAAAAAAAAAAAGAAATGTTTTATGTTCACAGATTTCAAGCTAACAAAGACCTTTGCTCACTAGTAAGAAACGGCTATCAGTGCTTATTGAGGTTCAATTATTTATAGTTGGAGAAGATCTGATTTTGGACCAGAGTTTCCTTCAGCTAAGTGCCATTAAAGTAGATTTTTAAAAAAAGCCACTTTGGAAGAGTTTACAGTTGACATGGTCTTCAGCCAGGTTTGGAGGAATACAATCAGAGGAGAGTTAAAAGTGCATGAGTTTGTGTAGTGATTTGAAAACAAACCAAGTGAGAAAATATAATTTAATAAGAAGAAAGGAAAAAAAACATAGAATAAAATAAAATAAATCCAATAATACAAAAGACCACTGACAGAGTCAGAATACAACCTGATCCGGGTGATGGAAGCAGTCCAGATGAGGTGGTCTTCCTGAAGCAGTGATCCTGTAGAAAGGTCTGGTAGCTCTGGTCCTCTGGGAATCCAGCGGGTAAGGGCTGCCCAAATCTCAGATTATATCCAGGTGAGAATGCTTGGCTCCTCCCCCCTGGGCGGAGCATCTCACAATGGGATAGGAGAGTCTTTGATGGTCCATTAGAGAGAGATCGATCCTGGAGGCAGTTATCTATGAGTCATACAGCAAGGCATCTGATGGGTCATTAACAGAAGATAGTCCAGGGGGAGGGGGTCTGGGAAACACTGCTCCAACAATTGGATTCAACAGTTCATGAAGATGGTAATAGAATACTTTTGCACATTCTATACTACAACCCAAGACAGTTTGTATTAATGAAGCCAGAGTTTGTTCTTGAGTAATAGTCTGCAACACTATAAAACTGAAGTAAACATTAATTACATGTTAGAAAAATGTTGAAGACTCTATTGTGTATATTACAAAATAGTTTAGTCAAACCATATTGAACCATTTAAAATGCCATTTGGCTAACACTAACTTATCTACACTGTGCATATATTTAGTGTTTCTTATAATTTTAGAGTGAGACAAATCTTTTTTTTAAATGAGGTTGAGATATAGGCTGTGAGATAGAGGCCTATTTTTATTATGACCTTTGGCTTGCAACATTTTTTGAGTTGTGTAGTTAATTTTTAATTTTAAATATGAAAGTCCAAGGTAATGAGAATTTTGTGGTTTATAAAGCTCTGTGGAGCTGTAGACCTCAAAGAGCTCTAAAATATTTCAAAATGGAAACAATAGCAACATTTTCCATCTTCCTTCACAAAAAGCAAGAGAAATTGTTTCATTAGGTATTAGCTGTGTTTGTGTTTTTACATACTGTAGGATTAAAACAGGGAATTTACTAGGGGGAAAAGTGAATAACTATGATGCTTTCTGGGTCTAAAACCCTGACTCCTGTTGTCTTACCTGCACACAGGCACTGAATTTTGAACAAGTATGTATTTTAAGTATGCTAACTTTGTAAGATTTCTGACACAGAAAAAGAAGTGTGCTATGCAAGCGGCTTTGGATTTTTAAAGGGCAATTTTATTATCAGAAAAACCCAATATAATCTTTTGCTCTGTGTCAGCCACAGCAGCATTAGGGATTTAATTTGTGCTGCTGATAGATGGGACAAATCTGACCAATTATGTCTGCCTGACTACAGAATCACAAGCAGGCTGTTATGTGACTGAAGCTGAGCACTTGTAAGTAAGATGCAAGGGGACCTTCAGGGTCTTGAAATAGAGGCAGATAAGAATGCATAATATATCAAAGTCTCAGGATCTTGCATTGCTCAAGCATGTTTTGAATGTATAGGATTGTGAAAGCTGCAGAATGCTCATTCTTTCAACTAAACTTGTTACAGCTCTTACACACAGCTATTGAAACAGTGTGCCAGGCCTCACAATATTAGGTAGATCAATGGAAGACTGATGTGCATAAAAGCTATGGGTTAGGTTTGGTTTTTTTATTGTGTTTAGTTCCCAAGCCTCAAATGAGGTCTTACAGTCAGGATCATGATTCAAAAGTGCTTTAGAAGAACAAACCAGTAAGAAAAAAGAGGATGTGAATGTTTATTCCATATCCTCAGGACTTCAGAACTCTGTCTCTGCTTCCTCAGAGTAGGGCAGTAAATCCTTTCCAGAAAGCAGGTTTGTATGTCTCCTCCTTCCAAAAACTGGGTAAGGTTTACTCTTCTGCTCATAAAATACAGTTAAGGTTTTTGTTCACTGTTTATGTCTACCTTTAAAGGAAGCCCTCACGACTACCTATAGGAACCTTCTTAGTCTCCTTTTTTCCTCCCAGGCTCAGTTATCTTGAAGTCATGAGATGGCACAAGCTGAGCAGAAGACCCTCCTTCCCTGTGCTGAGGAGTCATCTCCCTGTGTAGCCAGCTGCTGTGCTGCAGAAAATGGGAAAGGCATGTTTGCGACCTCTGCAGTGGAAGGCTTGAGCCATCTTGTGCTGCATATGCTGAAGGAGGCTCCTGTCATGGGGTTTGTCACTAGAAAATAGAAACTGTAATGAGATTAACTAATTCTTCATACCCTGAAATCATGAAGAGCTGTATCTCCTCATTATGGTACACTGAATGGACCCTACTTGGTAGGTGGTGACAGGGTCCGCAAATATATACAGGAAACCTGATGGTTCGTTTTAAGGATCTGAGAGTGCAGCGGGGGACAACTCAGTTTACTCAACCAAAAATGTACCTTTATTTAGTGCCAACAAGTGTGATAGAAGGATTTGAAGGGAAATAAAGGATAGTGAGAAAAGAGAAAGAGGGACTGGGTAATAGATACTAACGGAGAGATGAAATCCTCGTGGTCCGGCCAATAGATGTCTTCTTCTGTGGGGAGATCTCAAAAGTGAGCGGGGGTCTCCAGAGTTTTTGTAGGTTTGTCACGGCGGGAACCAAGGTGAGGGACACAGAGCCAAAGCGGGAACCACCTGTGTTGAGGTTGGGTGCTCAGGAACAAGCTGCAAATCATACCTGGTACGAACAGACCAGTTTGGACACGCAGTCTTGGCTCAGTCCACTGTGACCAGTTCCACTGTTCTTGCACTCCGTTTTCATGGAGATGCATACCAGTCCTCCGAGACTCGGTAAACGTTCCACCTCAGCCAGGCCAGGGGCTCCTTTCAGAGTCTGGGGTCTCAGTTCTCACTCATTAGAGACAGTCGTGAGGCATATCACATCCTTGGACAGACTGACAGGTGGGTATAGGACTGAGCCCACACTTCAGGAGAGACAAGCAAGCAAACTTGCTTCTTTGACTTCCTGAAGAGTGGTGAGAAGGGCAGGAACTGCCTGGGCTCATAGGATCTGTGTAATTCTTCTGTCCCAAGAGTAGTCATATGAAATCACAGGCATCTTCCCAGAATGGGTCTCGTGGTTTTGCTGCAAAGGCAGAGGTGATCTGTAGAGTTTAGCTTGAGGTGGCAAGGTGAGTGAATGGGGCATGACAGCTCACTGAACTACAGCCCATTCTCTCCACCAGATTCTGAGGCTAGGTGTACACAGGCTGGTCTTTTGTAACCGTGGCAATCAGCCATCCCATGGATTTCTAATTACTACTGTCTTAATGTGGTTTTACAGGGAGAAGTCCAAAATGCCACTTACTGCCACAGTGCTGAGATTACTTTTCTGTCTGGAGTTCAGATTTGAAAGCTGAAAACACCTTCAATCTGCATTTACACTGTTTAGCTTAAACACAAGGCCAGTAGCAATTTAACTAGAAACATACATAATCTTGATTCTTTAGAATGGCCAGAAAGCTAGAGAATGTGGGAGTTTTGAAGAATCCATAAAAATAATCATTCTGATTTGCATTATGCTGTTTAATCACAATGTATTATTTTATCAAAGTTATGCTCAAAATGAATGATTAAGTCCTTTGGGAGGACTGGCCTAAAAGTTTACTGGTTAAAGAATTTATTATGTGTTGCAGCAGCCCTCTTATTAGAGCTGAGATACAGACTTCTTGTTTATCACAGCATGAAAAGGGTCCTGGTTTATTCGTCTTTACACCTTAGCCATCCTGACTCCAACTCTTCACTGACTCTGCAAGGGAAACCTACAGTAGGAGCTTGCTGCAGCCAATCTCTGACTGCTGGTTATTTCCTGCTAAATTATGACTGCATATATTAGTTTGCAGACTCTGAATGTAGGCTTTTACCTAACTAGACTATAACTGCAGGTTCTAACTGCAGACCCAGACAGACCTCACAACAGTGATTCTCTCTCCCCAGGATCCTTCTTCTTCATGAGTCTTTAGTCCTCTCTTCCTCAGGGTTCCTCCTCCTTTATGAGTCCCTCACCAGCTAACCCACTCCCTTTTATCACATTAATCTTTATTGGCTGTAGCTGTGGCTCATCAGGGGCTGACACCAAGAGGTTTGGGTGTCTTCATTGAAGACTAGAAGTTGGGTAGTTGTAAAATTAAAGTCTTTCATTGCATCGTTAAATCAGTCCCATGAAGGCATTGGTGTTACAGTCTGTGCCATTGTGCAGGAAGCCTCCTAACCTAGAATTCCTAAGTCCCAAGCAGAAGCAGCAACAGCAGCAGCGACAACACCTGCAGTCTGTGTCCCATGAGCTTCCTATCAGTAGCAGTCACAGCAGCAACAGCAGCAGCAGCAACAACAGCAGCATTTTTGATGTTTCGTGAGCATCCTAGCATTCTCTAAACAGTGCATTTTATTCTATTTTTAACCAATCAGGTACCTACACTAATTTTCTACAGTCTTGCTGAGCCTATCCTAAGCTAAGATTGATGTGCAAAGGCAAATGCAAATTCTCACACAAATTCTACATATATAACTTTATCTATTCTGTCTAGGAATGGTTAGCAAGTCTACATTGTTTTTGTTATGACTAGAATTTAACTAACTTTGTAAAAGGTGATGCTATTGAACTTTAAACTAGGTTTTAGGTCTTTTTTTTACTAACTAATTCAGTCTCTTATTTGCAAAAGCACTTAAAAATGTTCTATTTATTTAAAACTAAACTTGCATTTCTACCTCATGTCTGTGTGGATTTACGTATTTTAGTTTCTCTGAAGGTTTTAATTCAGCCCTCACATCTTTGGATACTCCTGGGCCTGTGTGGATGGGGCCCAGGGGGATTTGTACTCCAACAAGGGGTGAAGCTGTATTGGGTGATTAATGCAGCTGTTACCTATCAGGGGCAAGGCCACCTGTATTCCCTTTTCCTACTATTATCAGACTTGTCACTCTCCTAAAAGCGCTGGGTTTCACTCTAATGATTCTGTTCACAAAAGTGATTCTACATTAAAATGTCAATAAAGGCCAGTAGCAGTTGTCTTGGCTAGGCACACTTTGCTTTGGTATTTCTATTATATGGAGCGTGCAAATTCCTGAATCCCATCAAAGCCCCACCTTGCACTGCCCATGTTCTAGATGGGCCCATCTGAACCAGGCATTGTGGATGTTAAATCTTCTTCAAGGTTAGAATTAGCTAACAAACACTCAGTCACAGAAACACAGAATTGTTGAGGTTGGAAAACACTTCTGAGATCACTGAGTCCAGCTGCGCCTCCCCTGCACTACCAAGCCCACTACTAACCCATGTCCTCAGCTGCCACATCTACACATCTCTTAAATCCCTCCAGGGATGGGGACTCCACCACTGCCCTGGGCAGCCTGAGCCAGGGCTTGGCAACCCTTCCAGTGAAGAAATTTTTCCTAAATTCAATCTAGATGTCCCATGGTACAACGTGAGGCAATTTCCTTTTATTCCTTGGAAAGAGAGACCAACTCCTCAATACACTCTCAAGTAGTTGTAGAGAACTATAAAGTAGCCCAAGCTTCCTTTTTCTCCAGGCTGAACACCCCCAGCTCCCCCAGCTGATCTTCACAAGACTTGTGCTCTTCCCCTCCCTAATTATGTTGCCCTTCTCTGGACATGCTCCAGCACCTCAGTGTCCTTAAAGCAAGATACCTGGACAAAGTGAGACATCTGGAGTGGAACAAAGTGGATATCTAGGAACATCTTACATCCTTCCCCAGCTTTCCATTTTTGGTCACTGTTGGAGTCCCGGGCATCCCTCTGGGCGCCCTGGATGGTCACAGACCTTGGCAGAGGGGTCTGGGACCTGACAAAGAGTGTTTGAGACCTGTCCAGGGGGGTCTGTCCAGGGGAGGTGCCTGGCACAGAGCCCAGGAAGACGCAGGTTTTGATTTCAGTCCATGAGAAAAACTTTCAACACAGAGAAGAATTACAAATCACAAAGGTGTAACAAACAGTAGTGCAGTTTATCACCGGGTGGAAAATTTTGTAGTTTTGGGTTCTTAGAATGGGGAACAAGATGGAGGATTTAGGGTGGTACCCTGAGTTCTTCTTGTCCTCCCTTGGCATCCATCTTTTGCAGTGACGGTGGCACAAAGTAGTTTAAGGAGATTGGGTCAGAGTAGAGATGACCCCTTTAGTATAGGTAATAGGCATTGGCACAAAATTGTAAATAAGACACACGTAATTATCTGCATAAGAGATACGGACCTCCCATCATGGGGGGAGTTGTCCTGTGCCTGAGCTGCTGTGAACATCTCGGCCGGGCACAGAGAAAAACTTGTAAGATAAGAAATAATAAACACGTGAGAAACCGAGAAACAACAAGACCTTGAAGACTCCGTTTCATTCTCACGTCTGGCTCAGAGCCTTCAGAGGGCAGAGAGCAAAAAAAGACCCATTCGAACCACCACCAGAACCACCACCTAAATCTTGGGAAAAGGAAACCAAACCTGAGAGGTCACCTTGGGAAGCAGGATGCTGGGCTTAAGTGGACTTTGGCTCTGACACTCCATATCGCTCTTCTATTCTGTGTTTCTCTAGGTTAATCATGCCAGTACTTTGCAATGCCAATCAGAATTTTCTCTCTACTTTGTGACTCCATTGGTGTGTCCTTTGGAAGGTGTTCTCTGCTTAGGAAACTGAATATACATGAGAATGGGCCACAGTGGGAATATGTTGTTTCTGGATAAACTGCACATTTTAAATAGAATTTGCATCATGGATGAAATCTTTTTGTGACTCCAGATGCTTCCTTTTCTCAGGAGAGGCTGTGAGTCACTCCAGTCTATTTAGTGGTGAAAATTTAAATTTAGAAAATTTAGTGTGCCCCAGTGTCACCACACCTTTGACAGAGGATGTTCTGACATCTTCTCTGGACCAGGCCAGAACTGCAGCACGAGGGCTGTTCTGGGCAAGCAGCAGAGAGAGTCTGGGCCAGTCTTCCTTGGGGGAGAGCAGCTCTTCTTTGGGNTTTTTTTTTTTTTTCCTGTGCTAGGGAAACAAAAGAAAACTGTACTACAACACTTTGTATAGGTAATAGGGTATAAATTATATTCTAAAAAAACCCTTGTCTAATTGCAGCTCAATCTTTTATTGCTCATTTTTTATGTCATTGTGGGGAGACTTTATGCTGTTGCAAACAAGGGGTTTTTAATGAAGGTATCTGCAAGGCAAGTGATCATCTTTTGTAGCTCTGTGTCAAGACTGTCCGTGCAGCAGACCAGGGACTTCATCCTGAGTCCCCAAGCACTAAACCCACATGCTGAATTAACTTCCCAGATCCATCCATTACAGTGCCAATAAGCATAGTTTCTGCAGTAGGTCAGTGGGCAGCCCAGGTGTCAGGTGTGGAGCAGGTTTCCAGCTCCCACTGCTACTGGTGTGATTCTGTAACACCAAACATATCAGAAGTGGGCTAGATCCTGACTAACATAAAATATTGGTGCACCCCTGAGTAGCCTGAACATTACAGATGCATCCTTGGCTGTGCTCTGGGCCAGGAACACTCAGTGAAAGAGAGAGCTCAGTGTAGTTGGCATGGGCTGGCACAGCCACACAGCAGGCCAGATACAGGGCTTGGAATTCTCCTTCCAGGCAACCCCAAATGAGTGCCCTGCGCCTGCAGTTTCATACCAGCTAGGTATGCAAGCATAACCTCCAGCTCTTCTGCAAGAACCAGCCAGTTCACATACACACACACAAAAAAATTGAAAATAAACCACTCTCTTTTCTTCCTAAAGCAGGTTGAGAGACAAGGCTGTTGAAAGGAAAATAAACTCCACTTCCCCAGTACTTATTTGGTTTAGTTTTGCGAGAAATGGTCTTGGTTTGTTGCTAAGGAAGGTAAAAGCCTCCCTTGGAATGGAAAAATGTACACCCCCTCCCTCCAAATTATTACAATTTTGAAATGAAGGGGCTCTCAGGCAAAGATATGACAATAGGAATAACCATTCTTTACTAGTATGTATGAATTAAAAAGACCCTACAACTTAATAGGAAAATTAAAATAAAATGCAGTAGTACAAAATCACTGACAGAGTCAGAACACAGCCTGACACTCTGTTGGTCAGGGTGTTGGTAGCAATCTGATTAAATGCTGGCTACAGTCTTCCTGGAGTGACAGATGTAGTTCTGCTGAAGCATAACTTCTTGTAACTTGTAGAAGAATCCTGTAGAAGGGTGTAGTTTTCTTCTGAAAGTCCAGTGGTGGTGTAAGTGGGACCGGTCTTCCTCTGGGAATCCAGTGGGAAAAGGCTGACTCTGGTGTTCCAAATCTTAGATTATATCCAGGTAGGAATGCTTGGCTCCTCCCCCTGGGTGGAGCATCTCAAAATGGGATGATGTAATTTTTTCAGTCATGCTGGGAGACTCAATAACCCATTAACAGAAGATATCTCCCTGGAGGGCAGGATGGGTCATGGAAGAGATAAAGAACATAGCCCCATCTGGTTTTAAGAGATGGTAATAGAATATATACTTTTGGTTACATCTTGCACTGCAACTTAAGACAGAAATGAAGCCCAATACTCTGTTAAAATTTAAAGAGAATTTAATAAGGGACGATAGGGGACAAAGCCAATAAAGCAAAAGAAACAATGCAGCTGAAGCCAGAGGCACACCAGTGAACTCAGCAACACCCTTTATATACCCTGGGTATTACCTCAGCCAACTACATATTCATAAATGGTCATATATATTCAAACATTTTAACATAGTTCATCCTCCATCCTGCCTTTTTGGAGAATGTGCAGTGGTCTTAGTTGTAGTCATTTAGTCATTTGTTACTTTTCAATACACTTAAGAGATGTAGACTCCTTCATTGGTTAAATGTTAACATTAAAACAACTCTTCACCAACATTGGTATTACAATACAACATTCACATTAAAAGAACTCTAAACTTCAGTAAAACTTCTCTTACAAAAGTCAACATTTTCAAGCATATAGTATTCACTCTAACAATTGCGAAAGCCAACACTAATGTATTTATCACATAATCCCTTTTCCTTTTCATAAATTGTTTGGCTTGAGCAATAATTCCTATTTTTAACTTTGGTCATACAGTCATGTTTTTCATAAATCAATTTAGCTTCTTTGAAAGGGTCTTTTGTTTTGTCTTGTTTCTTAAACATCATTATATTTTGTGCTGTTCGGATATAGCAAATTTCGGGACGACCAACATTGGCACTACCGGCATACCCGGGACTAGACTGGTCTGAATAAAACATGGAATCAGATAAAGAAGAAATAATAAATCAGCTGCTGCACATAAGAGGAAGAAGCTTAGCTTTTTCCACCATTCCATTCCTAATAAATTGTTCCACCAACTGGCTTTTAGTATTGATTCCCAATTCTGGACCAGAACATGGGCTATTTTTCTGATATTCTTGGCTATATCCATGAAGGCATACCCGTTATCATCTATTTTCAAGCAATAATTAGATGTATTTTATTTTCCACAGACACACCCTTCTTCTGCTAATAAGTAGTCTAAAGCTAACCTATTCTGATACACTGCAGCTCTTGTTTGCCTTTGTTGGTTTGATTTCATTACACCGCTGGGGCAGTTTTGTTAATTATTTTTTCTATAACTGCTTGGAGTCTTATAATATGATTTAGCATATAAACTGGGGTGTGGTATCCCCAACTTCCATCTTGTGCCCATGTGGCTGGCCCATATATTTCCAATATTGGTTCAGGGGGCCATTCTTCATTCCCCCATTTCTGAGATCCTCTGCTTAATTCCCCTTTATTTCTTTTCCACGCTTTGTAAACTGGTACCCCTAAATCATCCCATCTTGCCCTGGTAAAAGAAAAAAAAAATCTTAGCTGTATAATTCTCACAGTACAGTTTCCTTTCCACCAAGGGGAGAGTTTTGGGGAAGCTTTTTTCCCACATATCCGGAATAGGCCATCTGTTGCTCTCCAATAATTCTTACTCTGTTGATTTATATTTAACCAAAATGTGGATATCTCTGGGATTTCAGAATAGGGATTTTTGCCTCTATCATTACACAGAAAACGTCCAGTTTCATTATTATATTCACAATTTTTATTAGTTTTTTTTTCTGAGCCCAGAACCCTGTTGGTTCTTTGGGGATCCACCAGGTAAAAGTCTCATTACTAACATTGTATCTCATACAGGGGGTACTCCCTACTTTGTTAATTTTTTTTTTCCTCAGTGCACCAGAGACTCTTCTATCACTGTTGATCTTACCTCCTATCACTGTTGATCCACCCTCCTGGTTGGTTCTCCCCTCTTATATTTGTCCGCTTCCATTTAAGCAGTTCTCCAGGGCTTAGGCTAGAGCCTTTGCATGGCCATTTCTTTGTCATTTGCGNCCCCCCCCCCACCCCAACAGTTGGTTATGTTTAGTTCTCTATTCTTTCCCCCAAATCCACCAACAGGTTTCCCCCTAATCTAGGGACTTCTGATTCCTATTCCAATTGTTGTTTGAGTTTTGTATACAAATTCATGTGGGGTTGACCTCGGGTTAGATTGCTGTATTTGCTTTGTCATCTTGCTTGCTATCTGTTCTTTTCAAATCCTGGATTCCACCCCTGAGAGTAATTGTAAAGCAAACCCACCTTTTCCCCTTTGGGCATCTACTTCCCAGACTTCAACCACTTTGTCCTAAGTTTTCTGCAACCCAGAATGTCTGCCTGTTCTGTGTACAAGTTTCTGACTTGGATGAGTCATAACAGTATCTGTTGATGTGGTGTCCTAGGTTACAATGTAAGATGTGCCCAAAGTATGTATTTTATCCCCATATTCATGAGCTGTTGAAGCCAGGTGGGGCAGTGTTTCCCTTGCTCCCTCCCTCCGGACTATCTTCTGTTAATGGGCCCATAAATGCCTTGATATGTGACTCATAGGTAACTCTCTCTGGGAGCTATCTCTGTTTAATAGGCAATCAAGGACCCACTGCATGACTCATAGAATGATATTAGCCCAGTGAGATGCTCCGCCCAGGGGGAAGAGCCAAGCATTCCCACCTGGATATTATCTAGGATTTGGGACAGCACATGGGGGCCTTTACCCACTGGATTCCCAGAGGACAAGAGCTACCAGATCTTTCTTTTGGCTCACTGCTTCAACAAGACCACTTGGTCTTGACTGCTACCACCACCCTAATTAACAGGGTGTCAGGTTATATTCTGACTCNTTTTATTTTATTTTACTTCCCCCCCCCCCATTAAATTGTATTTCTGACTTAGCATCTCTCATTGGTTTTGCTTTCAAACCAGCAGATGTGGGTATGAGCAGTGAAAAAAGAATTTTGGGTTTTTCTTAAGTAAAGTGATTGGTAGCCCTTACAACATGGATTTGCTTGAATTCCGAAAGGGAAAAGACAGAAATGGAGTAACAGACAAAAAAGGAATAACAGAGGTCCGGTATGGCTTCTACCCCCACCTCCTATGCCTGTGGGGTTGCTACCCATAGCAGGTGTGTGTGATCTTCCTGGTGGCAAGTACAGTGGCCATCCTGGTCTTGCCCTCCATTTCCTTTATCACTCTCTTTTTGCTAATTTCCAGGTAAATCATGTTTCTCCGCTACTTCTGAGGTACTTTCCCTTCAACAGACACTAGTAGTTCCCATTTACAAGTAAGATCATTATAATAGTACAAATCACATACTAATGCCAGTACATTAGGACCCCCCTGACCAGTACAGGTCTGATATTCCTAATTGGAGCAGAAGTCTATACCCAGAAAGGTATTGGAGGTTTCTCCAATAAAATAAAAACTTGTCCAGACAGTACTTGAAACCAGATATGAACTTGGCCTTATTTTCCGGTTGTCTGTGATCCTTGGAACATTCCTTGGATTGTTTGGGTCATCTCAGTTCATTACCTTCCAGTTCTCATTTAAGAGTCAGTTTTGTGTCACCCGGTTTCGATGTAATGGTCCATTCCTTAGGTTATTCCACAGGTCCTTTGATTCTGCTGGCATGGGTCCATCCCTGGTTTGGATTGAAGCTTAAGTTGTCACTAGCACCTGGAAAGGACCTTCCCATTATGGAGTTAAAGATTGCTCTTTCCATGTTTTAACCAATACCCATACTCCCGGGCAAATTTTATGGATCTTAAAATCTAAGGGTGTGGTTTGAGGGATTAGCCCTTTTAACCGTAAATTTTCTAGAGTTTGTGCAATTGTGATGACATTTTTCTAACACTCGTTTTCCCTTCTTCATAAGTAGTGGTTTCATGTTGGGTGGTCAAAAGGGACAATCCAAACATCATTTCATAGGTGACGCTCCTAGGTCTGATCTGATCCGGACTCTCAGTAGTGCCAGAGGGAAACACTTTAGGCATGACATCTGGGTTTCAATCATCAGTTTAATTAGAGTCCTTTTTAAAGTTTGGTTCATTCTTTCTACCTGGCCTGAATACTGTGGGTGCCACGGGGTATGTAATTGTCATTCTATTCTCAGGGCTTGAGTTATTTGTTGTAAGACTCTGTAAAATGTGTTCCTCTATCTATCTTGTTAACCATTCCATACTTGGGAATAATTTGTTCCGAAAGTGTTTTACATACCACATCAGCTGTAGCTCTAGCATCTGGGACAGCGTCCACCCAATGAGTTAAATAGTCTATTATTACAAATAAAAACTTCCATCTCTGGACTTGGGGAAGTTCAGTAAAGTCCACTTGGGTGCTTTGAAATGGTTGCATAGCTAATTCACAACCTCCTGGTGTTGTTTTTCTCCTAACCTTTTTATTTAGCTTTTGTCAAGTTATACATATTTCAGTTACTTGCTTTGCTAATCCAAAGATCCCAATGCACCCATAATTCCTTAAAGGTGATCACACAAAGCTTGAGTACTCTGATGAGACTTCTAATGTATGTCTTCTAATATTTTCCTAGTAAAGGGCTTATTAAATAATTGCTTCCCATCAGGGAGTTTCCATTTTCCAGATTGATCTCGTTCTCCCCCTAACTTATTTAATTCTTTTTCTTCCGTTTCATTAAATCTTGGAATTTACAATTCTTCCTTGCTTGCAGTCAAAATTAACATAACCCTCTCGCTCCTATTTTCAGCTGCATCTCTAGCCTCTTGGTCTGCCAAATTATTCCCTCCTACATATGGAGTCATTGCCTTTTGGTGTCTTCTAACATGTACTGCATCTATTTCTTTGGGCAATTTTAATGTTCCTAAAACTTGTAGAATTAGTGCCTCATGAATCAACCCTCTTTTTGAGCCCTTCTTCCCAAATTTTTCCAAAAGTGTGACTACCCCAAAGACATATTTCGAATCAGTGTACATGGTTCCTTTCTTATATGCTAAATATTCCAATGCTCTCTGTAGAGTATATAATTCACAAGATTGAGAAATTATCTTCAAATTACCAAAATGAAGGCAATTTCCCTTTTTCAATGGTTTGCATATTTTTTCTCATCAACTAAAGCATATCCTGACATCCTGTGATGGTTTCAGGTTGAAACCGGCTGGAAACACCAATTTGTGTAGTGGTTTCAAGTTCACCTATTTCTGTATCCAAGTCATGGCACCAATTAGTGTAGTGGTTTGAGTGCCCACTAGAATTATAAACCCTTTTTCTGCTGTGAGATAGGATTAGGAGAAAAGCAAAGCAGGCTCAAAACTTAGAAGGGTATAATAACAGGTTTACTAACAAAACTACAAGAGAGAAAAAAATTAATAAGAATCAATTAATAAGAATAAAACCTTCAAAACACTTCCCCTCTTCTCTACAAACTCCTTTCTTTATCTTTGACAACCTGCAGAGACAAAACTTAGACTTTAGGTCAGTTACCACCTCTAAAATCATCTTTCATCAGTCCTCTCATAGAGAGAAGTCTCTTTTGGTCTGCCATGGAAAATTCCCCACAAGAAAGAACAGTTCTCTTGGGGCTTTTTAATTCTCACAAAAGCAGCCGCCTGGAAATCTGCATTTGTAATGTCCTCCCAATATCATGCAGCCTTCCCACAGCTGCATAATGGGCCAGGGTACCATTTTAAAGATGAATGGTTCAAAAGCAAAGGTTTTCTTCGTCCCTAGGAACAGACATCTTTTCTCTTTTTGGAGGTAGATCTTAATCTTCATCTCATCTCTCTCTCTCAGTTCAAACTTCTCATAAGATCACTACTTCAATAAGAAGACAACTCATAACATAACTACTTCAATATTTATTTAGTTCACTACAAATGTCTTTGCTCAGATCTACAAATTCCACAATGTGAATACTCTCATTTCTCCATCCATGCCTTCCGTGACTTAGATGGATATTATAATACATCACAGTCCATTATCATGGCTTATAAAAGTATTTCAGCTTAAAACCAAGGATCTTCTCATTCTCTTTCCATTTTGGCCTTAGCTCTTTCTTTACTAACCTTAATGTCTTTATATTGTCTCTTTATGTGACTTCACTCTGTCCTTTTCTCTTACTCAGAGAGGATTAGTCCTTTGCAAGTTTCACTCGTCAAGGAGAGAGTTAATATCTCTCCCAGGTCTGTAGAGGGTCATGATGGTCTTTCCTGGGCAGTGGCCAAAGGTGGCAAATTCAGGCTATGCTGGGTCTGGGCTAGGATCTCAGGGGTTCTGGCTCCATTCAATTTTCAGCTACGGGGCCACTCTGCACAGCTGCAGAGCTGCCCTTGATTCCAGCTGCATGATCTCTGACACAGCTGGGCCCTCCTCGGCAAGGGGTCTTAGTAGTGGTGGCTGGAGGGTGCTTTGGGGAGGGTGCAGCCTGGCTACAGCCTTAGGGCTGTAATGCGGGGGAGCTGCTTAGCAGCAGGATGTTAACAGCCACTGGAGGCCTGATCCAGCTGGGATGGGGCCTCTTCCCCTCTCCCGTTCCCAGTAGCTACTGGGGCCAGCCTTGCCAGGTTTATAGCAGTGGGGGGGGGGCCCGCCAAGCCTCGCCAGGCCCAGGGACCACGCAATGGAGTGAGGCCAACCCCCCTGTTACCCTGTTACCTCTTCCCAGACTGGAAGAAAAGAGAAGTCTTCCCAGGATTCTTCTGATTTTTAGGCATATCTAGCTCTCTAATTTGTTCCAAAGGTTGTCAGTATTCAAAGCTAGCCACTAATTGGTTTTGTCACAGCTTTTCTTAACAAAAAATGACTTCTGTGCAAAACTAGCGCACATCATTTTTCCCTGTAAGCATATTCTTTTCCCTTTCAGGAGGGCCTGTTCTGATAGATCTTCTTAAAATTTAGTTTGCTACTGTATAAGTTCTAAACAATTACATGTTAAGTCACTCTTTGGTTCTCCACATAAAAATTGAGCTGGGTTTAAACTGTTGTCTATTTCCAATGTCAAATCATCACTGTTTATCAAAATTGCTTCATATTTAACATCCTGGAATCTGTTAACCATTTTTCAGCTTTTTGATTTAACACATTTTGGACTGCATGAGGTGTGTACACTATTAATTTACTTCCAAAAGCTTAGGGCTCTCCTCTATTAGGAAGGCAGTAGCTACTATGGCTTGAATGCATATTGGCCAGCCATGGCTGACTGGATCTAGCAATTTAGATAAATAGGCTACCAGCCTCTTTACCCCTTCCCATTCTTGGACTTAAACTCCATGAGCTACTCCATCTTCCACATTCACATGCAGATAAAAGGGCTTTACTAATGAGGGTAAACTCAAAGTTGGTACTGAGCTAGTTTAAACTTTAATTCCTCTAATTTATTGTTGTCTTCTCTAGTCCACTTTATCTTGTCTTCCTTTGTCAATTTTTCATATAAGAACTTCACTGCCAGAGTATATCCTTTAATCCACAGCCTACAATACCCCAATAATCCAAGCAGTTTTCTAACTCCCTTCTTTGAAGAAGGAGGAGGAAGAGATAAAATCCCAGTGATCCTTTCAGCATTTAGTTTTCAGCTACCTTTGCTGATTAAGTGACCAAGATACTTCACCTCTAACTCCACATATTGTAGCTTTACTTTTAGTATCCTCAATCCTTTTTCCTCAAGAAAATGCAAAAGTTTTCTAGTGGCCTCCCTAACTTCAACCTCAGTTTCCCCTGCTAATGAAAAGCTATCAACATATTGAGCAATCTGCATTCCAGGAGGAACAGGGAAGGTCTGTAAAATTTCCTCTAAAGCTTGCCCAAATAGATTTGGAGATTCAGTTTATCCCTGTGGCAGTTTTGTCCATCTTAATTGCTGTTTTCGCACAGTACCTGGATCCTCCCATTAAAAAGGAAAAATATTTTGACTATCTTCTGCTAATGGACAAGCCCAAAATGCATCTCTAAGATCCACAACACTAAACTACTGATGTTGAGGCGGGACTTTACTTAAAAGAGTATAGTATAGGGATTAGGTACCACTGGGTTCTGGGTTCTTTTGTTAAATTCCCTTAAATCTTGAACTAATCTATAAGTCCCATCCAGCTTTTTTATTGGGAGAATAGGGGTATTATGAGGAGACATACAAGGTTCCAATATCCCAACCCTTATCAATTCTTCTGTTACTGGCTTTAAGCCTTCTCTTTCTTCTAATGATATAGGGTACTGATGCACATGTATGGGACATTCCTCTTTCTCAATTGTTACATTTATGGGGTCTATATCTGTGGACATGGAACATAGGATGTGGATTTAATTAGCATAGTCAGTTTGATAACCAAGATTCCTTGGCAAGAACAAACAAGAATTAAATTAAATTTGAATAAAACAAGATTACAAGAAGATTGGATTAAGGACAAGACTGAATCAAACTTCTACAAGCAAGAGATGTTGTAAAAGGTATGAGTTTTGTCTGTGTGATGTTTAACCCAATCATTGTAGTGAAAGATTACTGTCCTTCCTAGAATAGTATATAAGCATTTGAAAATCTCAGTGAAAACAAATTCTGATCAGCAAATTAGTGTTCCCGTCTCTCTCTCAATCATCAATAAATATCTAATCCTCCCCTCTTTCCTTCTCTGGTCCAAACTTCCTTGTTAATCCTTTCCTCATCTTCTTGGTGGAATTTTAGCACTTTGGCTACTGTTTTCCCTTCTTCAGGTATAATCCCTATTCCTAATTGTACCTGCCAGACTCTCCTCAATAAATTACAACCTGCTCCAGGAACTAGTAAGACATCTCCTGTCCCTATTTTAGTTTCCCCTTCAATTACTACATTTTTTGATTACAGGAACCTTTAACCCTTCTCCTTTAGCTTCCCTTACTTTTATAGTGTCACTGCTTACATTACATCCCTTTGGAATACACAAGTTCTTTCTGCCCCAGTATCAACTATAAATTCTAATGCCTCTCCCTGAGGGCCTACTTTTAAAGTTGTCAAGGGCTCTAGATGGTATTTATCCTCCAGGAAATAGAGCCCTTGACATCCCTAGTCTGCTAATTCTTCTGAGTATACCTCTTTGAATACTTCCAGGTCCTTGCTCTGGCATGGGCAATCTCTCTTACAGTGTCCCTCTTTTCCACAATAAAACCAGACATTTATAGTTTGCTTCTGAGACCTTGATCGTAGAGAGGGCCTGTTTCTTCCCCTTTCCTTACCTCTAGAATCTGAATATCTGGGAATAGTACCTGGGGGTTGCGGATTCCTCGAGGGGTTTCTTTCTTGCATGGTGGCTACCATAATTTTAGCTTTTACCTTGGCTTTTTCTTCATCCCTTTGCATATAAAATTTTTGGGCTTCTTTCAATAATTCATTTAACCCCTTATGTTGCCATTCCTCAATCTTTTCCCACTTTTTCCTAATATCTGGCCAGACACAGGTGACAAAGTGAACCTTTAATAGGGCTTGTCCTGCTATACTACTACTGGAATACTGTCACGTTTTTCCAGAGCCTCTCTAGCCATTCAGTTGGAGTTTCTTCCTTTCCTTGCTGCCCATCAAAAGCTTTGCTAACATTTTGTCCTTGGGGTGGTGCCTCTTCTATCCCTTTGATTTTCAGATTACAATAATCATTTATATTTCCTTGTCCTGCTGCGTCACTGTGATTCCAATTAGGAGATGCTATTGGCATTTTCTGGTCCCCTGGTGGGCCCTGTTGATTTTGTCTTTCCCAAATTCTCATTCTGGCGGCCCTTATCATCTTCCTCTCCTTTTGGTAAAATATAATGCCCATTATTGACTGCATTTCTTCCCAAGTAAAAATATTTGGGCCTAAAATTTGGTCTAATTGTTAAGCTAAACCTATGGGATTTTCAAATAACTCCTTAATTTCCTTTTTAAAATTTCTGACTTCTGAAGAGGTCAAAGCAGCATTTACAAATCCTATCTCCCCTTGAGTCCCTTCCGTAGACACTTCCCTTAAAGGAAATAAGCTGACTTCTTGATCTCTTTCCAAATCAGACCAGCCTTTCTGTTCCTCAATCATGACCTTAGGAAAGACCTTTTTCCCTTGCTGTGAGGTGGTGGCAGGGAAAGACTTATTGCATGGCCTTCAACTTTTCCTGAACTTCCCCTAGTATTTTGGTATGGTCCCCCACCAGTGGCAGGGGGAGCCAGAAAAGCAGGAGGGGCCACTGGAGCAGTGGGAGGGTATGCCTCTAGCAGGTCCCACATTTTTTTCCTTCTTTTCTTCTGCTTGCTCTGTCTCTGAGGCTTCTTATACCTTAAAAACGTTTACCCCCTGGGGCCAAATTTCTTCTGTCCAGCAGGACGCATATTCACTTTTCTCGGGATCGAGAGGTTCTTTTGCATTTACAAGTATGTTTAAATCTTGACAAATTGAACCCTCAAAAGACCCGTATCTAGGCAAATAGACATGATTGGATCTTATTTTTTTTTCACCCACTCTACCATGAAATACCAAATAATTGTGACTATATCTTTTCCTTTTGTACATGGATTACTATGCAAGTCAGCTAACTTAATTCCTAGGAGACTGTCCTGGGGTGTATCTGCCAGCACCTTTATGCTCCCCCTCTTCCTCAAACCTGACTTGCTTGTTCCTTGTTCCTCGAACCTGACTTGCTTATTCCTTGTCCCATCTTCCTTGGACCTGACCTGCTCATCCCTGATCTCTATTCTTTTGCTCTAGTTCACTCTCCCGGCAGCTTGGACACCACCCACTCCTCACAGTTTTTCCCACATTAAGCACAGAAAATCTTTCCTCTCCAGCAACACAATCCACCTCCTTTCACAACAAGGCTGAACTACAAACCAAAAATTGACATAACCTACACTTGCTCTGCCCCTTTCCAACCTCTCCCATCACTGGGTCACAGAAGGCAGCCAGAGCCCCACAGCCATCCCACACTCGGCCTGTGTCCACAACATGTCTCACTCTCTCCCACTCCCTCCACAATAATAACAGATTAACTATCGGCGATCGAGAGATGGGGACATTCCGAGTTCTGATCAGAAGTGCAATTTATTGAGCATACAAGGTGTTTACACAGGGTATTTCTTGTATGGCACTTATATAGGGTTCTATTTTTGGTAACAATTTCTCATTGGTTATACATTCTTTATGACATCAGTTACTTGGTAATCATGACAAAGTTTCACAACATGTTTCTTGGTCACTTTTACCCCAGGGAGCCTTTATCTGTGACTGTCTCTCCCATGCTTTCTGCTTGATCAGGCCTAAGATATCAGGCTCCTTAATCAGTTCCATTATACTATCTGTTTCATTCTCCATAAATAACAACACCACAATAAGGTACCTTTATTTTCAAATCACTTATTAACCTTCACCCATGGATATTACTGATCAAATTTAAAAATGCTCTAATTTGGGGCATATGATCAAAATCTCAAAGGCCCACCCCAGATGCTCTTGGATATAGGATCTTTAGGACATTTTCCTAACCTTCAAATCCACACTTCCTGTCTGGAGGAATTTCCCTAGCTTTCAATTCTACACATCCCAGCTGGAGAAATCTTCCTAGCCTTCATGGACCCCAACCCTCAATCTGGCAACCTTTTTGAAATTGGGGACCCTTACTCTCGTCCTCTGTTTCCTAGTGGACTGCCTAGGAAATTGCTCCCTCTCCTGTCTCTATATTAGGGGTCCAACTTCTCCCTGGGACCCAGTCCCAGATACCCTGGGGAATCACTCAGTCTTTGCCTTCTGCTTCGTCTCTTTGCCACCTACTCTCTGCAGAGATATGGAATCATGGTTAGAAAGACTGCACTGGCTTTGCAGATCTGGACTATCCACTTCACGTTTCACACACACACCAGTCAATCTCCCATACACCACCCCCACACAGTACTTACAGTCGTTTTTCCTGTCCGGGTCTTTGTGCACAAGAATTGTGGGCCAGTTGCTGCAGGTTTTTAAGGAGCCTTTACTTTCCCCCATTCTTTTACTTTATGAGTTCCCTTTTGTCCACAGGGTGTCAGCCTGCAATCGCCAATGACGCCAGAATAAGCCAGTTGAGTCACCAAAATCGGCAGGGTGTGCCTCTCACTCAAAATCTCCTAGAGCCATAGAGACAAGGTGTCCATCCTGGACAGGTTGCCAATTGTGATTAACGAGGCCCACTACTCTGTTAAAATTTAAAGATAATTTAATAAGGGACAATAGGGGACAAAGCCAATAAAGCAAAAGGAACAGCACTGGGTGCTTAGTTGAAGCCAGAGGCACACCAGTGAACACAGCAACACCCCTTATATACCCTGGGTGTTACATCAGCCAACCACATATTCATAAATGGTCATACATATTCAAACATTTTAACATAGTTCATCCTCCGTCCCACCTTTTTTGGAGCATATGCAATGGTCTTAGTTGTAGTCATTTGTTACTTTTCAATACATTCAAGAGGTCTAGATTCATTCATTGGTTAAGTGTTAACATTACAACAACTCTTCACCAACACTGGTATTACAATACAACATTCACATTAAAAGAACTCTAAAATGTAGCAAAACTAGTCTTACAAAAGTCAACATTATAAAACACTCTAACAATTGCAAAAGTGAACGCTGAAATATATTTATCACAGGTTTGAGGTTTTTTTCCTTCTCAAAGGACTCTAAAAGTCAAATTAAGACTCCAGAGCTCAGTTGTCTTCCAGGCAGGGACTGCTGCTGGTCATAGCTTGAGTTTGCTCTCATCTCTGTGCAGTAGCTGGAGAAATGCAGACCTTTCTTCATAAAACGTTCTTAGAGAAGCAACATATGGGGTTAAATAGGATTTTGACTGTTTCTTCCAAGCCTAATTAAATGGAAAAAAGATCCTCTGCTTGAAACACACCCCAGAGCTATATCCTGAAGTAGTGCTTAGGCACAGTAAGAGGGACTCAGTGTGGGACTCAAAATAACCATAATTTCCACAACCTGTTTTGGACCAGCAGCAATGTCACAGTTATTTCAAGTATTTGTTTCCTGCAGGTACTGGTTAGTCCCTACTGAGCTGTGTCTGCCCTGTGCCAGCTAGTTTTCTTCCTCTGTCTCTCTCTTTCATTTATTTATTAATTAGCAGAATTTAAAAAGACCAATTGTCTTGGTTTTGGAGACAAATTTCAGGAGAAAAGACCCTGGAATGAGAGGAGAAAAGAGCTTCAGTAACTCCCTCCCTTTTCTTCTGCCAATGAGTGCAATTGATACCAGCGGGTGAAACTGAAGGAAAAAAAAAAGAAAAAAAGAGACATTTATTAACAACAACCAAAAAGTCGGGGGGGGGGGGGNGTCATGTGCCTGCAATGTACAGAAAAGGATTGAATAACTGCTAGATATGAACTCTCAGAACTTACTCTCCACACCCCCATGCCTCCCCCAGCAGAACAAAAATAAACCCTCAAAAAATGCCCAGGGAAGAAAAATACATGGGCTGACCATGTGGCCTGGAAAACAAAATGGTGATTGGTCCCTTCTGTTTCTGGGAAGGGGAAGAGGGGTTCACGTAGCAGCCTGGAGCAAAACAGGTGGGAAACATGTTGGATTTCTGGTGTGAGTATTCTCCTCACAGCAGCCAGAGTTGGTGGATTTTAATGCCACGCTAGTTCAGCTCCTCCTAGGTGTCGGGTTCAGGGCAGTCCTGTTGGCTCCCTGGATGGGCCAAAAAGAAAAACAAGCCAAGCCAAAAACAGTTCAAGGGAACAAAAAACTGCAAAAGGTGCTGGGAGGATTCCCAGTACAGCCTCCAGGCTAGGGGAAGGAAGGGGAAAAAACTTCTTGCTTTAAGCAAGAAAAACCCCAATCCAACAAAAGTAACAATGCAGCGTCACTGGTCCACACTGTCCGGAGCACACTGGAGAGAAAGAGAGGTTGAACAGAGCCTGTGCTTGGCGTTCCCATGCTCCAGCCCCACCCCCTGGTTCATTTTAAAGATACCACAGCCATTTCTGGGTAAAAAGGAGATGATTAGGGAATAAAATATCATCAGAAAATCACCCCAAGACACCAATCACCCTGTGATCTAGGTGGTATCCTATCTGAAATTTTTCAAAGCTGTGGATGCTTTTCCCCTTAGAGAAAATGATCTTCCTTAGAGAAACTAGCCACCGAACTGTCAGAGTTGGACGGGACCTCTGGAGATCATCCAGTCCAACCTCCCTGCCCAGGCAGGGCCACCTTGAGCAGATGACACAAGAATGTGTCCAGATGGGTTTGGAATGCCTCCAGGGAGGGAGAACCCAGGACCTCTCTGGGCAGCTTGTTCCAGTGCTCTGCCACTTTCCATGGAAAGAAGTTCCCCCTTATGTTGAGGTGGATCTTCCTGTGTTTCAGTTTATAGCCACTACTCTTCATTCTGTCACTGAGCACCACTGAAAATTCTGCCACTCTCTTCCTGAAAACCTACTCTGAGGTATTTTTATGTACTGATGAGATCCCGTCAGTCTTCTCCAGACTAAACAGGCCCAGCTCCTATGGTGTCTCCTCACAACAGATGCCGAAGACCATATATGGGAGGCACTAGTTAGGGAGACTTGCTTTCTAATTCAGTGTCCAAATTCAGCTAACTAAAAATCCTATTAAAGCCAGAATATTTCATTACTTCAATATAAATTTCAATACTTCTATTTGGAACCTTGAAAGATTTTGCTGTGTAGTCAGCCAAATAAATTTCCCAGGACTGTAGAAAGCTGCGGGGAATATTCAGTGCTTGCTTTTTGTAGGAAGGAAGAGGAATATATTGCTGGAAAGCAATGAGAGAGAAGAGCCATTGTAGCCTGACTTAATTGAGTCACTCATTTTCAAATGATGGAAGAAGTGCAGAGAAATTCAATCACATAGTGTTATTTCTAACCTGTTCTTACGTATCATTAGGGTGTTTTCATGCACCCTGCCTGGAGGCACTTTAACAGGCAGCTTGCCTACTGCCCACAAAATCCATTCGTTTAAACAATAAAATAAGCCATTTGGCTACACAGTGAAGGCCCTAAAATTGCTTTGTTAAGTGCAGACATAATGAGGATGGAGACTTTGGAGCTGTGCAAAAATCACAAGACACCTAGAGGAAAATACAGCTGCTGCGAGGTGTTGTCTGCAAAGGCAACACAAAGCCTTGGTTTGCTTTTCCTAAATTATCATGTAGTCAAGAGAAACACAGCATCATCAAGATTGGAAAACACCCTCAAGATCATCTAGTACAACTGTCAACCCAGCACCACCACAATCACCCCTAAACCATAACCCCAGACATTGGTTCTCCAGTTGGATTTGGAGGCAGATACTGAATGCAGAACATGGCACATTTTTCAGGGTAGCACCAATACTATATGCCTGAAAATGTCTGAAGTTTCACCTTGCACCCTGTACTCATTAATCTGAGCGAGCCAAAACAAGATCACCACCATACCCCAAGGGCTGAGGAGGCTTGGCCTGGCCCTCATCCCTGCCTGGCACCACTCTTGATTTCTAGGGACCACACTCACCAGCTCTGCTGATGAACCTGCAGTGCAAACACTCTCTAAACATGTTCTCTTGAAAGAGAAAGTCTAGAAAACTCCACCCATTTAATACATCAACTCAACAGACAAGGATATTTTATTTTTTCCCCCACCCCTCCAAGAGTAATTTCCTCAGGGCTGGGGAACAGCATTTTGTTTTCAGCCCACAGCTACATGCAGGGGTCCTGCCTGTTTTACTGCTGAAGAGAGTGACACCCACACTCAGAAGCAAGGTATTCAGCTACTCTCCTCTGTCTCCTTTTCTACTTCATGAGCCTGTCAAACTATTTTTGTTCATACCTAATATAATCTTTCCACAATAAGGAGCTTGCATGGCTAGAGGTGGGCAGGATGCTGCCACTATTACCTGGGAACATCAGTTTCCAGAGTTGGAGCAGTTGTGGGAGTTTCTCTTTAAGTTCTGGGAAATTTGTTCATGCCTTGTGTTTTCCATGCATATCACGGTGTGCATTTATTGCCTTTCTTTCAGGAAAGTGTGTATGGAGGGAATCATAAAAGCTGATCACAGTGCATAAAACAGCAATTTATTAACAGTTTGTGCACAGTAGCCAGAGCAACACCAGCATTTCATTGGACACATAACCCCACACCAAGAGACTTGATTGTCTGGGAATTGGTGTTCAAAGCAACTGCATTTTTCTATAACTGGGATTGCATGGGATTAAGGTATTATAAATGGTATTTGCTCTAAAGGCCAGCAACTTTCTGTATTTTATGGATTACTCTAGCTTCCTCTAAAAGGAATTTTGATAATCCCTCTCTAATGAGACTGGGCTAAATTGAATTACATCCTGCCTTCCCCCTGAACTGGGATCTTCTATGATACTGGACATGCGCACAGCAGACAGTCTTATGTATTCCTTTCTCGGTGATATGTGTGACCTATATAACAACACCTACAAAAACAGACACAAGCTTAAACCCAAATATTTGTAAAGGAAAAAGATTTTTTTTTTGAGCAGTTTGGGGCCTGAAAGCCTCTGCTCATCATCACACATTATTCTCGCCCAACCAGTTCAGTTTTAAAACTGGAAAAGGTAAATCCTCTGGGGTTATTTTCTAAGTTTTTGTAACACACTAGTACTCCAGGGCCTACACCCATGGTTGGTAAGAGGCAACGGGGAGCTCTGCAGCTTTTCCTACTACTGGTTCAGAGCAGTAGGTGCCACCTCATCATCCTGAATCTCCACAGATGCCTTCCAAAACTCCCTGACCTGCTTATTCCCCCACTGATGGAACATGTCTCCTGGCCAGTATGGCTGCGTTCCAGGCCAGCAGGTGAATTACCTAAACAGGTGAGGTTTTGTGTAAGATCATGGATGGGGAAGGACTACTAAGTAGCAGGACTATTGCTTTCTCCTAGATGAAGTTGGGAGTGACTCAGCCATTTGTCTGAGCTGCAGCCCCACTGCAGCCATGCCTCATCTTGCTTGCTGAGACAAAAGCAGCCAGTGAGGCTGAAGAAGAGGATGTCATGGCTTGCACACAAACTGAGTTACAAGAGGCTTTCCCTGAAGAGATCATGATGTCTTTATTCTGCTCCTAGTTCTTCCCTCAGTCTTGCTTTATCTAATCCATTAACTGTAGAGAAACAGTAATTAACTTTCTTTTTCACAAATGCATACCTCCAGTTTTATTCCAAAACCCATTTCCAAGTTCAAACAGTGGAATCCTTATTTTGGTCTGGTGCAAAAGCCATCTTGAAGGTCCCCAGGCCACTCATCCACTGTGGTCTCATCTCTCTTGGCAGGTGAGTCCTGTGGTGTTGCTGTGCACTCCCTGTGCCACAGGAGTGCTCCCAGAGGGCCAGGAACTGAAGGAAGCTCTCAGACAGTGGAGAGAACATGCTGGCCTAGGGGTTATGTATCCCAGCTCACCAACGGCTTTGTCCTCTTCCTGCAGAATAAATTCCTAATGCTGCTGTCCTACCCTTCCTGGGCACTTGCCATGAGGCAGCAGAACCAGGCTGGATGCAGCCTGGGAGGCTCCTCCTTGCCTTCACCAATACAGTACATTGCAAGGCATGGATCTTGCCCAGAAAGCCAGCAGAGGTGCAGGGAGCAGAAGCAAGAGGTTGCTGGTAAATCACTCCGGGGGATGGCCAGGAAAGTGGGATGTTGGTTAGTCATCCACGTTGTGGTCCTCTGCACAAAGAAGGGTGGCTGGTAGGCACAGAAATGCACTACTACAACAGGGCTCCTCCAGGAATGTATTTATTTACCATAAAATACCACTGTTATACAAACTGAAAGTAAAAGAAAGACATCTTAGAGGGGTAGCTGTGCCAAAGATAGCACTCCCCACTTTCCACCCTGTCTCGTTGTTGCCTTCCTTCTGCTCTGGTCCAACTGTCAGTGCCACAATCTCTGTAGAATCCCAACTCTCAGTGTAAACACCTATGTATTCTGTTTAAATGGCTTTCAGAACTCTTTGTTTTCTGCCTCCAAAGAAAACTCTTGCCCACACATTCTTTTCTTAGTTTATTTATGTAACACAGTGTAGAAAGCTATCAATTCATAAGCAATGGCTCTGTACAATCATCCTGCAGAGGACCCCCGTTAATTTTGGCCAGCAGGCACTTCTTCCCCCAGAAGTGCTCACAATTAACAAGGACTCTTTTTAATAATTTCTTTTAAGATCAAAAAGATACATGGAAAAGAAAATAAAGTTTACCTTTCAATGCCTAAAGTGTGCACATAAAACAGGCACAAAGAAACCAATGTGTATTCTTATGATTTCTACATCACTAATACAGCAGGAGCAACAATCCCTACAATAAAATGCAGCTGCAGAGGAAAAGAATTTCAATAATTCACCTGAAATACTCTTAAAAAATGTTGGCTTACTTTAAAATGCATAGTGATCAGAAAAAATGCTCAGCAAAGAGAAGCAGCTAAACCCCACAGACACAGAAAGCATCCCCCATCAATTCTTAAAGCATGTTTCAACTAGGACTTAATTTTTGTCACAAATCACAAGAATAAGATACAACTGGCTAAGGAGCTACATGATAAATAATTGGGAAAGAGAATCTATCCATGCACTAGTTAAACACAGCTAACCTCTTTACAGTACACAAAAAACATTCATTAATAATGCAGTGTAAAGACTGAAATGTAAAGAGAAAGAGAGAGAAAATACATTACTGATTTTATTAATTCAAGTTCAGGCATCTACTTGTGTTACAGCACAGCTGTCAAAAGGCGAGAATGAGTAAATAATAAAGCAGAGTGTTTTTCTTTCTTTCCACATTACTCTATAACTGAACACCAATGGGCAGTGAAGCAATTATTCCTCTGTCCAACTCATGAGCTGTTATGGTGTCCTAGTTCTGCATCTGTTCAAAGAACTTGTATGTGGGATTTTCGTAGCCATTTTGCTGCATCTTGGAAAGGTGGCGCTCCTCTGGTGTCACTGCAGCATCCACCTGTCAGGAAAGGGGACAACTGGGGTCACATTCCTGCTTAAGTCACACCATATCCTGTGTTTCCCCACTTTACGGACATTCAATGTACTCTGTACCCTGTGTGCTTGGGTAGAAAGCATCTTCTGGTTCACTTTTAGAACAGAAGATGATAACGCACCAAGAACAGCTCCACAACTCATTTTATTGCTGCAGGACTTCAAAACCAGCTGACCAAAGGCAGCAATCCCAGCTTTGGAATTTGTTGTCTGGCTCTGGAAGCAAAGACTCACACAGAACTCCTCTACCTCCAAGGCTGAGTTTGGTTCAGTTTAGCGATAAAAAACTTGATGTGTGTGCACTGGTTTAAGTATTTATACTTAACAAAAATTGACCTTTCTTGATTATTTGGAAGATTGGCACAAAGCTCAGTTTTGACTTCTCCATTGAATACCTGCATCTCCACAAATTATTTTCTTCCTTCAATGAACGTTACAATAATATAAAAGTCCATCAAATTAGAGTGGGTGAGAACAGCCTCTAAATCTTAATTAGGTATTTTACCTCTGCTGTATGAGCTCAGTAGTTGTGTGTTCAAAACCTACCAAATCTTGGCTATCTTGCTAAGCACCTAGGAAAACAGTCTGCTTGTCAGTTATTTAATTTGCTACCTGATGTCTCCAGTGTTTGACAGCTCCTAAAAGCAAAGGTAAAAAGTGAATTTTACAGTGTCTAAAATCAGGAAGGTGCCTAAAACTCTACAGTTAAATATTAGGTATCAGCATTTTCCTGTGGATTCCTGTAAGTAGTGACCTCTTGGAAATAAAGGCTAGTTTGTTGCTGAAGGTGACTTGGTGTAAGATAAGGAAAGTGTATTCTCTCAAGAAACCCTAATGTACTCTATCTAACCCTTTAATAAAAATGCAAAGGAGAAGTATTGATGTCTGATATTAATTCTAAATCTACTCTGCAATAATAGAAATATCTCAGCCTAGTGTGGGGAGAAGATGTTGGTAAGCTGTTCCCTGATACCCCAGAGAAAGACTGAAGGTATATTCTTCCCATGTTTGGGACTAACACAGGCTGTTCAGCTTACTTTTGCAGCTGTTCTTTCACTGCAGCAGGCTACAACACAGTACTGACCACCTTTCTCACAGTCCCACCAGAAAATGGCTCCTCTCAGAGCCATCTCCACTTTTTCTTCTCTTTTATTTGCTATTAAAGAAATGGTTCTCTGTGTGGCACATACATTTGATTACTCAGATGAACTGCATACTTCAAATCTGATCCATTTTCATATCTGCCCCTTTTTATGTCCTGACTTTCAAATTGCACTTTAAATCATCAACACTGTACCTCCCATCAGATGTGTTTTTCTTACAGAATAATTAGACATTTTTGTGAAATATCCAACTTAAATGTTATATATCGCTCTATATATATATTGCTCACAAGCTGTTGTGAAACTCTTCACAGCTGGGAGCCCTGAGACTTTCATTGCCCCTTGACTCCTGTGGGCAAGGAACAGGATGCCAGACAGAAAGGATCACTGGGCTGTGCTGACACTGTGCTCCTTGTGTTTCAAATTCTGCAAAATAACTTGGACTTTTAATACTGCAATTCACAGGCTTTTTCTTTCTTTCTTTTAAAATCACAATTGCATGCAGCACTTCTCTTATGCAACGATCCCCAAATCCACTTATTTATTCAACTCCTGTGACATGTTTTTAGGTAGCAAGACCATGCTTAGAGCTCACTCTTGCTTTATCTCCCTTGTTTGAGAAACTGGGGGGAAGAGGGAATAGTTTTTTCCTTTCCCCGGCCTCTCCCTCTCCAAAAGTGACAACCTTTTTCTCCTGAAGGATGCAAGCTTCCCCTGGCCAGCCCATGTGTATGCCAAGTGCTCAGCTTGGCTGTCAACAATTATTTTGATCCCTCAAGGACAGAAGGACCCCGTGAAATTTCACAGCCTGTCTCCTCTTCAACCTCCCACTCCCAAATCCCAAGACATCCTGTACAGCCATGTGCTCAGCCATGTGTACAGCTGTGTGCTTGCATTTTAAAGAAGAGTCTGTGCCAGCTGCTCTGTGTTCCCTACACTGGCAGCAGGGCTGGGGAGGGGTGGGGAAAGGCCCATACCTCACAGCACTCACTTTTGCTACTACGCCAGGGGCTGGGCTTCTTTCTGCTGCTTTACCTGTCCTTTCTGGGAGCTGCCAACTTCCCCCTCCACAAAAATACACCATCTAGATCCATATACAGTGAATCCTTGATTGGCAATCCCTCCATACTATTGCTGTTCACTTATTTTGCCAGCAGTTTAACAGCAGTAGGGCCTAATAAACCCATTCCATACAGATTTTGTATGAATGTGCCGAAGGCCTAATCCCCACCCTGAGGACTCATGAATTTAGTAGCATTAACACCATTCTACTGCTGCTGAAGTTGTCATGAAAATGGCTGCAAAGGCAAGAACAAAGCAGGAACATGGCAAATGTTCCTACAGCCTTTTCAGCACTCACAGAGAACAATAATAAAAGCAGGTGTAGAGGAAAAGCCATCCTTCTGTTCATATTGAAGGAGCCCTGGTTAACCAAGTTAGCCCTGGTTCTTCTACATTGTATCACCACTATCTCAGAGCAGCCAGTGCTTCTTCAAATCACGAAGTGAGAGTCTCACAACTAATCCTACAAACAGCTTCTCTTCTAGCATAAAATTAAAACTCCATATGAAGCGCTGACATTTACAGACCATTACACGGTTTCATGTGTGTCAATACCTGTGTGAGAGCATTTTCATTACTAGGAGGCTCCCCCACTAGGCTGGGATGCAAAGAAGGGGGATGCCAAAACATGTGCCGGACTTCTGTCTTTAAGCTCCAAACAATACTGTACTGAACTCTGTCGCTAATTTTAGTTTAAGTTTCTCATTCAGCTTTTCTTATTCATGACTAGAAAATGTGGTAAGTACACAGCATAACCTGCTTGTGAGAAAGAAATGGAGTGAAAGACCACCATAAATTATAAAGGAATCAAGAAAACTGCAACCAGAAGAGACCAAAGAACTGATGAGACACTTAGAAGAAAATCAAGGAGGTGAAAGAGATTAGGGGAAAAAAAAAAAAGAAGGTGTTCTGGGGTGACACGATCGTCTGGCTGGATTTGGGAGCTGGGGGAGAGGCACGCAGTTTGTTTTTAGGAACTGTCCTCCACCGGCTGGCCTTGAGAGCTGAATTCAGCACACGGAGAGGTTTTTTTTTTTTTTGAGTAGTTAGTTAGCCTAGCTAGCAGGAGGAGGAGACGCTTTGCTTTCTTTTTTCCTTCTCCTCCTGTTCTTTTTTTTCTTTTTCTTTCCTGGTTTTTTCCTTTTTTTTTTGCCTTTCATTGGAACTGTTAAAAATCTCTCTCTGGACTGAGGACCCAGGGGAGCGCCATGGGCGCTTGCATCTGGAACTCCCCAAGATCCATCCTGCGCAGCAACGTTTCCCAGCACCAGAGGGATTGAGACAGAGCAATCACCTACAGGATGGACTTCTTTCCTAAATCTGTCATCTCTCCAGAGCAGCACGAAGTTCCTATCATTGGGTATTGTTCAATTTATTGTGCCAGGGAGTGCTTTGCCTGTTTAATAAACAGGGTTCTTTCCACTTCTCTCTGAGGAGGTTTCTTTTTTCCCCAAACCGGTTGGGGGAGGGAGGGGAGGGAGTGCCTTAGGAGGTTTCCTCCCAGATTTGCCCTAAACTACGACAAAAGGACAGTAAAAAAAGACTGATTTTTAATGCCTTTGCAGAATTGTACAGTATTAAAAAATTTTGTTTTGATAAAACCAGTTTCTAGTGAAAGTCCAATAAACTCTGAAATAGGGCATTTATAGATAAAAGGGATTTAGTGAAGCTCCAACTTGTGGTCTTACTAAATGTTGTTGTTTTTTTTTTTAATTTCCCCTTCAGCCTTTAAATTAACTAGTGCTGATACCTCCTCTCCTTCTTTTAGCCCTCTGCTGCAGGGTAATCCATCAACCTATATGCGTTATCACTCATCCTGAATATCTTCTCTTCTATTCTCTTTTACCCACTTAGATGCTACCAAACTCTTCACATTCCCTACAACCTTTGCCCTAGGTACCACTCTGCCAAATGACATATTTTGAATCTCCTTGTCAGTAAATTTCCAAAGCCCCTCACCATTTTAAGAACCTTTCTGCACCCATTATGGAGGTGACAGGAGCTGAACACAGAATGTAAGAGGTGTAGGTGCTCTGGTTCAACACTTTTCTATGATGTGATGTCCCTTGAAACAACACCTTGGTCAGGTAGATAACCTCTTGTAAGACTGTTTGTCCACCTAACCCTTCAGCAATTTCAGTGTCATTTCTGCTCCATGCTGCAAAGCCCTCTTGTTGTCACTGCTGAAGGTCCTGCTTCTGTCAGAAAGCAAACGAGCTTTGAACAGGATATCTTCAAAGAGGAGAAGCAGAGACAGTCTGCGGTTGGCCAGTGCACAGCAGACGTGAGAATCTCTGTTTTGCCACCTGCTTTCATGGAGAAAACAATCTCCTGCAGACAGCTGGGGTGGGTGCATCCACAAAAATATCCTTCAAAATATTTGTTGGAGCCCTGCATGCACATGTAATAAGTAATTATCAATCTCTCAGCCATTTATTTATTTAACTATTAAAGTTTTTTCCTGGGCAGGCTGAACAACTTTGGAACATTTTTATTTTCAGTGTAGGGAAAAATGATACTTCTAAATAGGACAAGCATATGGATTCTCAGAGCTTAAAAAAAGGCTAACAGAATTTTTAATAACATATTTGTTAAAAAGCCATAGCAAAATGAGAGCGTACAACAGAGGTGACTTTTTGTAAGACAAGAACACAGGTGGAACAAGACCTGTTCTGCAATCTTCCAGTATCACTGGGTTAAATTCACACAGTAACTTCTGACACACAATAAAGATGTGGTAAATTAGTTAAAGTACACTCAGCCAAGCTAGAGCTGATGTACAGTTATTTTTACATCTAATGATTTTGCTCTTCCATACTTTCCATGCACAGTATACTAGAGGTGGGCTGTAGCTAAATAAATTAATTCTCTTTAGAATGTAACACTTAATTTTGAAGACATTTTAGTACTAAACATCAATTACATATGGCTCTTTTGTTTTGGTGTGTTTCCCTCCCCCCCCCCCAATAAAAATGCTACAAAATTTTTGCCAGCTTAGGACAAAAATAGAAGTTATGTCTGCTTTCTTGCAGGCAAGAAGTTCTGACAGTGAGGCTATACAGTCTGTGAAGACCATAGAGCAAGTCAGGCAGAAGGAGGAATCCTGGCTGCCAATGCCAGCAATCCACAAGGTGACACAACCTACAGCGTGATATTATAAATCCACTAACATTCTTCATACATCTGCATGCTAAAACTTTATGATTCCATCTGTAAAATTTTTTACAATTAAAAATCACTTAGTATTTATTAAATGATGCTGTCATTTTGACATAAATTACTTATTCAGCTTATGCATGTTATTTCTAGGCCAACAGTTCCAAATTTACCGTTACCAACAAAAGCTTGAATAAGTCCAGGATCACCTTTGCCACGTCATTCTACCAAGCAAAATCCACCTGGAATTTTAAGGTTGTACTGCAATAATGTATGTATAATTAAATGTATGTCTACATTCAATGTCTGATTTTGGGCTTTGGCCTGGCAAGGTTCCTGGTTTTTCCGGTCTTACTAAATTAACCCAAAGGAGAATCTCTGGTGGTACAATTGTTGGCAGCAGATATCAGCTTGGTGGATTAATACTAAAATCTGCTTCAATTTTCTACAAAACGGGCTGAAAACTCACATCAAAAGCTAAAGTTGAGATTCCTGTTTGCTAGTTTCTGCCTCTTGGTCCAAAATTCTGCACAGGTTGTTTGCTATCTGTGCAAATCACCCCACACTGTTGGTGATCTTCTGACCATGTCTCTTTGGAAGATTTCAAAACACATGGATAACCACAGTGCATCCACAAGGATGCACAAGCACAGGCTTAAGACAAAGGCTTACACAAATAATTCTTAAGACCCTTCATAATCCCAGACAGTGAAACAAATGCATTATGAAGCATATGTGTCTTCAGAAAGACCAAAGCAGGGTTCATTTGACTCAAGATGAAACCAACAAACTATGGACTTGATCAAGACTTCAGTTTCAATCAAAAGTGTAAAAAACCAATTCTAAAAGGCAAAAACATACAACTGTCTCAAGTACTTACTAATAAAAGTACGATCTGCAAACCAGATACTCACACAGCAAACTAAATAGGAAGAAGCAGAGTTACATGAACTCCTTCCAATTTTCATAATGAAGTTTTTCTGCTTACAGAGATCTTATCTTAAAGCCATAAAATAGATAAAGTATTTTAAATTACTGTAAACTGACCACAAACTTCCTTGGCAGACTAAGAAGAGACAAGGATTTTCATCTTGAAAATCCTATGGAGGAGTCTTATATACTATTTGTTTCTCAAAACTATGAGTTTCAGATTAGTCAGAAATCCAAAGCTGTTCATGGCAAAAAAAATCTTGATTAGAGAACAGAGAGCAAAGGAAAATCCTTGCAGTGCACAGCACAAGCTATGGGAAGGCCAGTCTCAAACATTAAAGTTAAATAAAGAAATTGGTGTGTGAATTCCAAACAGTAAAAATAGATTTTCCCTCTTGTGCAGTATCTTCTCATTGTCTACTGTCAAATTTCTTATAAAATGAACTTCCACATTATGAAGTGATTGGTCAGGAATAGTTGCAGAATAAAGTTTTGTGGTTTTACACCTACTTTAACATGTTTTACATTATGCTAGCATTTACTAAATTAAATAAAGCAAATTGATTCCACGCTGCTGGGTGTAACAATGCCAACATAGGCAAAACCACAGGTTTTTTCTTAATAAATTAATATTTATAGAGCAGTGTGTTGACTGTATTGCACAGGTGATATCAGTTGTGCTTGGAAGTCTTTTCTTACCTCCACAACCCCATGATGAATAGATGTGTACTGCTTCTTCTTCAGCATCACCAAAGTAATGACAATTACTGTTGCTATGACAACACCTCCCACCATTAGTCCAATGATGGCACCTTTATTTGAGCCCACATCTTCAGCAAAGAATACCTATAAAAGAAAAGAAAGGAAGATGGCTAATAAGAAGATCACTGAACGTTTGACTAGCTTGCCCTGCTGCCACAGCAATATAAAGACTATTGAAGCAGCAGTAATTAAATGGAACCGCATGCCTTCCTAATTACTCAAACCTGGATCGCTATGCCACAAAGCTCTGAAAGCTTGAGAGGAGCAATCTGGGACATATATATGGCCTGTGGTATGTGGAATCCTCCCATTCTGAAGAAGCTGAAATCTGATCTTACTCTCCTTATGTTATGTCCTCCCTTGACCTAAACCTTAGACTCCTCCCCTATAAAACCCCACCACCCTGCCCCTGTGGGCTCTCTTTTTTTTGCATTCTCCTCCCTCCCCGGCTCAGTGGGCGATGGGAGAAATAGAATGGACTCTCGTGCTTAACAAAACAGAGACTTGTTTCCTCCGTTTCCCTGCTGGCGGCCGTACCTCTCTGGACACAATGTTCGCTGTAGCGACACGACGCTACAGTGGTGTAGCACTGTTGCACTAAAGGGGGACTCGGCTCCATGTTCAGCTTCACAAACGTCTCAGCTAGTAGCTCCCTTTTTTCCTTGAGTAAGCGAGTCAAGCTAATTGCACAAGAGATAGGCTTGACTGGAATAACCCAGGAGCACACACATTCCTTTATTTTCAAAATGCTAATCATGAGTGTTGTCATCTGTGTAATCTGTGATTACATCTGTGTGGCCTGTTAGGACTATGACCCATTTTTTTTGATAAAATAGTGAAGGACCTGGTAGGACTACAGTGAAACTTGCACGCAATCAGCTGGGAGAAAATTCTCACACCAAAGGAGATGAGCCAACAAAAGCTATCACTGATTTAAGTGACCACCAAGGAATGCTTCAAGATTTTGCAGGGTAAAGAGAGTACATCTGTATCTACATGATGTACTTCTGTGAGACCTAGGAGATAACAGTTATGTGAAAACCAGAGAAAATCCGCTTGAATTTTACACACGGATAAGTCAAAACAGAAGACAGCAAGATGCTTTACTATGCATGCAGTAAGACTGGCTTTTATAAGCAGAAGCAGGTATGAAAAATGGGTGATTGTTTTAATTGCTCTGTTCTGTATTCAAAGAATATATAGGATTATTTCATATCTGAGCATGTATTACAATCTTTTTGTCTGCCTGCCAATAGGAGGCTATAATTATTAATATTATTATTGTTGTTGTAATTAGTATTACTTTAAACCAAAACAGGCAAAAAAGATTAGAGAATAAATTACATTCACAGAATTGTGCGACTACCTCATGCTGAAAGAATAAATGTTTCGACAAGTATTTAACAAAAATGCAGGAAGCAAGAAACCAGTTGGGAACTATGATGAGTTATGTAACGTTTGCATTCCTTAATAAACACAACCTACCTCAGAAAGGTATTAAAGCATGCAGTATAAATATTTATATTGTTCCCAGTCACAAGCAAGAAATGCGTTAAAACAAAGTAAAAAAATTCACTAGAAAGTACAGACAATGGATAGTGTTGGCATAAGCCAGTGCAAAGTAGTAATTTCTTCCATGAATTTTATCTGCCTAGGACTAAAATTCTGTTACTATGCTATTTCAAGAGCACTGTGAAATGCCCTAGCTAATATACATGCACAAGAGAGGAAGGCCTTAAGCACTCTAAGCCATGAAAATCAACTTAATGTACAGTTCAAACGTGAACCTCCATAAAAGAGAAAAATGCAATTTCAACCCAATTCAGAGGTCTGCACGACGTGCAGCTGAATCTAAAGCAATATCCTTAAAAGATTGTTTCAGGAAATTTTACCATGGCACAGAATGGAAGCACAGATCAAAGTGCTTTCTGTCCCTGCTTTCGAATTAACACTAAACAGAGAGGGGCTTTGGACAGGACATGATAAGTGGCAGGGAAGCAAGACCTTGTAAGCATCAGTCCAGTACTTGCTCAGCAATACCAGAATCCCTGCTCAGTCTCAATTGAAAAGATAACCTAGAAGACAGCTCACTAATTTTTAAATAGTGGTTGTACCTCATCAGTAAAAAGTATGGCAAAAAATGCTGTGAAAAGCTGTAAAGGTCCCAGTTTAAGCATGGCACAAATTACCATGTGCAATGTCCTCCCCATCAGCCACCATGGTATTGGAAGTTCCCAGCACCTAATTCCTTGAGATGATATCAAACCACTTACACACTAAAGGGTGCTGCTGAAAACTATGACAATCAGTAAGTACTGTAGCACACATTCCTGCAAGATCCTTCCCTTCTACACCCTGCACAGGTTTGCTTCATCGGCATGTTTAATCCATCTGAGCTAAGGATGTCAGACTCCAAAACTAGTGCTAATGCATTTTGGATCATCAAATTGGGAATTCTCAGTTCTTGGCATCAAAGAGATGGTAGAATATCTATTCACAGAGTAATTATCTAGTTCAAATGCAAATTTGAGTCCCATGTTAATTCTGATTTTCAGCACTACTTAGCTTTAGGTATACATTAAGGACAAAAATCTTTCAAGTTTAGTATCAGGATATTGCAAGCTATGGAACTGAAACCTCATTACATAATATACCTTTAAGAAGAAACAGAACAGGCTTATAGTCAACATTGCCATGTGGGTTCTTCATTGCTTATTAAGCAACCAAAAAAAGCTTTTAGAAGATGCTTTCCATACCTACAGTGCTTTTGGTTGTCATTTTTATGTTCACAAGAAGCACAGTTCAAATGGGGAATAATATTTGCTCCTACCTGCCTTTCACATGTTAATAATAGCAACTTCATAAACGTTAAGGAACAAAACACACAGATACAGCCAAACACAAACTAAAATTAAGGCCAGTGGTCCTTTTATCCGAAGAAGCCATTCTTGTGAAAGGTTATGCTCCATGCATACACTACTACCATCTGTTTTGACGGGAAAGGACTATATTCCTGAAACGGTGTCAGTTTATTTCTTGGTGCACTGTGTTATGTGTCTCAAACTCTTTTTTTTTATTGTTTTTTTAACTCAGCATTTTCCTTCCTCTGTATCCCTTGTATGATACAGAGAGACTATGAGACAGATGAACTGTGGGACAAGTATTCTCCATATAAGCATATCCAGTCACACGGCAGTGCAAGGACAGGAACTGTCGGAATTTCCTCTCACGTGAGGCTCAGTGACTTTCCATCCTCTCTGGTGACATTGCATTGTTCCAGGTTTACTCTCATTGAAGAGAGAAACAGAAAAATCATAATCTTTTTGTATGCTAACTTTTCTGTGGGCAATTTCAGTGTCCACATCACTCAAGCAAAACAAGGTCATAAGTGACTCACTAGTTCAAGATTGAATCAGCACCTCAAAATGCATTCATGGAAAGCACTGTTTGATCACTCACCAGCTTTTGATGATGAACTTCGTATCCTGAGTCATGTCGGAACTCTGCATCCATCTTCACCTCAGATATCTCTTCTGTCTTAACATTGGTCAACCCAGAACCTGCATTGCACCACAAAGACAATTCATTAAAGTCATGATTCAGATTCAGGAAGATTCTGCTTAGCCCCATTGCTGGAGAGCAGAAGGCAACAGTGCCATTCACATGAAGGAGGTGTGATGCAACATGAAAGAGAACTGGGAGGAAAGTGAGATACATTCAGTGTTTCAGTCCCACTGAGGTGACACAGAATGAGATAGTGAAGTTTCTCCTTTGTTAAACGATCCTTAATCGTCAGCAGCTATATTGGCACAGACATCAAAGGCTTCTAGCATGAAACACTGCATGAACTAAAATGTGAGGGACCAACAGAGGCCTCCTGAACTGGCTCACAGGCTGCATACAGATCTGCTCTAACAGCCTCTTTAGCAATGTCAATAAAACTTGTTGTTTAGGCCAAAATCATCCTCCTACCTCAGCTCAGGTTGCTGTGAGGAAAAAACAAAATACTCAAGATGTGAGTAAGAGAACTCCAGATATCTTTATTTTCTTGCTTCCTGCGAGTCTGTGCTTTTTGCACAAACATGTACAAATTACTAAAATATTCGTAGAGTTTATAGAGTTTCTGTTTGTTTTCAGATTTCATACTGCTCAGATTTAATGATTCTTCTTGTCTTCTCTCTGAAAGACGATAACTGTCTCTCGATTAGAAACATACAGAAAAGCGAGTACAGCTTGCAGCAATTATAATCGTATATAGTTTGCAGCCCTGTTCTCTTACAGGTGTGAAGAGGAGATGCTGCACTTGTCTAGCTGGAAAGAAGGCCAAAATTTCCTCCTGGAAAATAGTCTAAGAATGGGCAAGACTTAGCAGCAGCAGAGCACTGAATCCTGTATATGTCTATGAATCCTGAAGAGCTAGCTCTGGATTAGAAAGAATATATGGGTATTCATGGAGCTGGTTATTTTCCTTCTCAGTACCAATGCACCCAACAATTGTATTTCTTGGAGGTAAAAACACTGCAGAAGAATGGTGTTTATGAGATGTTATTTCATCCCTCTACTGAATATAATAAGAACAAACCAGTTCACATTCCTTGTTCATATTTAAGCATTTTCTCATCCCCAACTCCTCTCTCCAAGGCTTAATTCTCAGACTCTTGTGCTGAACTTAAGTTTTGATGAAGAGGAAGAACCCCTTTTAAAATTTTCAATACTACTGATTGTTCCTGTGCTCCACTGTCTCGCTGAGCTCTCAATAATAATTCCTTTAGACTTCCATGTGCCAATGAGCTCCACAGTCTAAAATAGAACTCAATCCAATAATTTTTTGGTTTTTTAAATTGCCTTTGATGGTGCAACTTCTTTTTTTCATTAAGTGGTGATTTATTTTTGAATTATGAACCAGCAAGAATAGATCTTCGCAAGAGCTTCTCTGGACTGTACAGACAACGCAGTCTAAGATTTTGATCTTTACTTTCATAGGAAACCATGCAAAGCAGAGAACAAGAATCATCCTCATGCTATAAAGAATTTATGGTTATTTTCTTGAAGAGTCTGACCGCCCCATAAATTTTACCTTATTTTTTTTAAGGAATCAAGCACTTCAACTCCTCAAATTATATTTTGAAGTTCCTGATTATTGATGCTACATCACAGTACTGACACAAATATATTATGACATCTATACATGGGAGACCTTTTTAAATGCAAGAACTGTAAAATACTTAAGGAATTGCAGTCTGAAAATAAACAATGATATTCGGTCAAGGAAATGCAGAAGGAAATGGAGCTGCAGGAAATAAAGCCCACATGTTACCTGAAAACACGTTTAATTTTCCATCCTTCAAGCAGCTATGGCTAGTTTTCCAAATTAAGAGTACAATTTACTCTCTTTTGTGCATCATCTCAAAGTAACCCCTATACCTGCATCAATGGGAAATAAGGAAAAATATGCTGGAGACTGAAATGTTGTGGTTTATGGCTTAAATATTTTTACAATGGACTACTGCCTATCTTAGCAAAACTATATAACAAAAGCTGCACTTTTGTTAAAGACCACTGCACTCCTGACTGAAGCCCTGGACTGAAAATTGATTTGAGATAAGATAAAGTGACACTATTCTCAGGTCTGCTTTGGGAAGAATACTTTCGCAGGAATACCAGCACCTTCAGGGGTGGAGACTACAGCCCCAGGCTTATCTGCTGTCAGACTTGTACAGACCCCTACACCAAAGGGAGGAGGAGAAGTTTCTTGGGTATGGAAAAAAGCCTCTGTTCAGAGGCAGTGAACACCCATCCTCCACTGTGCAAAACGGCCCAGCTGCGGGTCCTCCCACTCCTGGAAAGCCACATCTACGGGACATTCACATGGGGCATAGATGAGGGGGCATCATGGCCCATCAAAGGCCCTCCCCAAAGGGGTCCCTAGACCCTGCACCAGAGCACTGCATGTGATACTACATGATGCAACAGATCCACAGTGTTACAAGTGTCAAACTGGCCCTCCTCAGGGAGGTACCTGTGTGTTCCCACCTGCACATATGTATATTAATTCATGGGATTCTATACTTTTTGGCAGGGGACCCTCACCACCAAGAAGACCAGATGGAGGAAAACAACGAGATGTAGGGACCCAAAGAGGGGTGATATGCTTCTGCTTCATTTGTCTCTGTCACTCTCCCTTGTCCTCCCTCCTCCCACCCCCCATTTCTCTTTTCTCTCTTCTCTTTTCCCTTTCTTTCTCTTTGCCTTTATTACATTAAATAAAATAAATAATTTTTTTGGATCAACATCTAATCATTTTTGGGTTTAATCGCATTTTGGGGATTATTTCAAACATCCCAGTTTGTTCTATTTTATTCCCAGAGAGTTAGCTCTCTTTGTTCCTCTGTGATTAGAGCAGATCGCAACAAAGGAGAACATGTATCTGCCTGCAGGGAAGCTCGACCTGTGAACCCCTCCCACCTTTTTGGTTTTAGTATTAAAAGGGAAGGGGGATAATTACAGTAGTGGAGTACCAGTGCAGTAGTTGGGGGGAAAGGGCTTTCCCAAGGTCTTGCTTTACTGCCCTCGGCTGCAGCAGCTGAAGAGGCGGCTGCTCCCAGATGCTCACCATTGTTCATGGCCACACTTGCTGCCCTCATAGATAGCCTGGCAAAAGCATCACATGAAAATTCCTCCAAGGCAAAGGCCTGAGGAACTGCACAACTTGACTGCTACAGCTGGCAAATCCACTGAAGATATAAATATTAGAAGATATCCACACATATAAATAGTGTTAGAGTTAGGAATCACATGGGAAACAGTGATTCTGCTTCAAGTGAATCTGGATTTCTGAAAAGCTTTTGAGAAGGTCCCTGATCAAAGCTCTGGCAGAAGCTAGGATGTCAAGGATTAGAAGGGAAAGTCCTATGTGACTTTTCACAACTGACTAAGAGAAAGGAAATAAAGTGTAAATACACATCTGTTTTTCACAATAGAGGAACATTATCAGTGGGCCCCATAAGGATCTGTGCTGTGCTGTTTGCGAAGTGATCTGTACAAGAGAGCGAATAGTGACATGACGAAGTTTACTGACAAAAGAAAAAAGAAAAAGAGGATAGTCAAAGTAAAACCAGTTGCAAAGAACTGCAGAAGGATCTTACAAATTCCAAGGGCACAATAAAAGGGAAATGATATTCAGTGTTGATACAATGCAAAGTGGTACTTGTGGAGATACATCTGACCTAACTATACATATAGTTATAAACACTCTAATTTAGCTCTGTTCCACCCAGGACAGAGACCTTGCAGTCACAGGGGGTAAATCTGTGGGCACTTGGCTCAGTAGCAGCCAAAAAGGCAAAGAGAAAGGTAGGAGCAATTATGAGAAAATAGGAAACATTGTTGCACACTGTCTAAATGATGCATCCTCATTTTAAATCCGGCTATATGTTCTGGTTGCCTCACACAAAGGCAGAAGAACTACAAAAGATATAATGCAGGGAGACACAGATGATCACAGGTATGGAATGGTTTCTGTACACAAAGGACTGAAATTGTGAGTCTTCAGACTGGAAGACGCAAAGGAGGTGAAATACAACAGTGTGTGACTGCGAATGACAAGGGGAAAGTCTACAAGAAATGGTCATTCATTATTTCTCCTAAGAAATACAGGACACTAACATGGCTATGATACAGCAGATTGAAAAGTAACACAAGAAAGTGTATGTACATATATACATAATTCAGTACAACGTGAAATTGGACTGTGGAACTTATTGGCACAAATCATGATGATGTTCAAAATGAACAAATGCAAAGAAGAAAGGTTCCTTCAGGGTTACTAAACACAATGGTGAAAATACAGTTTTCAGTCCTGAAACCTAGCAAATGCTAGCTGCCAAACGCTCAATGGATATGCTGAGGTATAAGGCAGAGGTGAAATTTGTACATATTCTGTTTGTACCACTGGCAGAGGTAGGAAAATGGACATGAGCACTTCTGTTCTTGGGGTCTGACCACTTTTACTGAAAGCAAAGCTCCAACAGCTGAATTTGTGGGTCTTTGTCAGCTTCTGTTCAACAGTCAAATGTCACAGATAGGAGCAATATTAATTTGGTTCCCTTCCCACCACCTACTCTAATCAAACAGTAGAATGGGGGCCATGCTTTCAGCATGGTTAAACCACGGGTTTTCACCTTGAGATCAGGCAGAAATTTTTTTGTTTGGGCCAAGTGACCAAGGCCCCCCAAAAATGCCATGGAATCTGAACCCAAGATAGGATCTGATATTAGGAAGTTCATGATGTTAATACTTACTGAAACTTCTTTTTGGCACTTGCATCAGAAAAAGGTCAAAAACAGAGAAATCTTTTTTCCTAGCTGTTGCACTAATAAATGCGATAGCAACTTTTTCCTTCCTTCTAACACCCCTTACAAGTGAGGAAAAAGACTTCAACTAGCGTAAACTGCTGGTCTTCTACAAATAACTGATTATATAAGGAGAAGTATGACATTGCACTGGAATCAATTAAATATCTGGTATAAGATAGAATCATACATGGGGTTACATGCACCTGTCCACAATGTTATAGAATTGAGACTTCTTGTTGAAGAGATTCTCTTTATTACCAGTTCATTCACTTTACTGTCCTGGTGACCACACATTTAGACTTGCATGCTAAAATCAAAGATACACTTTTCAAGGGTAGTAACTGAAGAAAGAGGAACTTCAGGGTCTTTCTAAAACTTTGATCAGAGCTGAGATGCAAACAGTCAACGGATTCTTAATGCCTCTTTACTCTTGCACTGAAGACAAGCACACAAAGAACAGTTCTCTCTCTGACAAGAACTTTAATCCTGGCCTGGGAAAAAATAATGTTTTTTTCACTACCAATTCTAAAACACACAATCCAAATACAAAAGCCAATATACAAGATAAAAAGTGAGAGCAACAGCCTCATTGCAAATTCACAAATACTGATAATTGCTTGCAGTTTTCTTCTGAATTACATACCATCTTTAGGGAGCTGCATTTCTAATCACTTCAATTTAAAAATGCTTCAATTCAGCTGGCAAATACAGTGACTCAGAGCTCCTTAGAAAAACTGACAAAACTATTTTGTTTTAAAATCCATGGGCTTAAAAGCTTCTAGCAAAATTCAACAAAATAAGCTATGATGAACTTTTTATTGATATTACTTTTAATTAGCAGTACCGCTTTTATATATACATGTGTACACACACGTGTGCACACATACATTTCCAAACATCAAGAAAGGGAAAGTATGAAACCCTTATTTTTCCTTGCTCTAAAGGGGGAAAATAATATCATATGGTGTGAAAAACTACTCATATGAAATAAAAACCAAGTAACTGTGTTGGGGAACACTTTATACAAACATTGGTGAGCTTCTCTGCGTAAATATATATATTTATGCTTCCAGAACACTAAAAAAAAGAGGTTACAGTGACTCCCACCAAAGATATAATTAGGTGCAGATTATCTACCATACTGCTTGCAATTACTTTATCTACTGGTAACATAAACATCTAGAAAGGTTTCGTAATTTTTTTTTGCACAGATCTAAGACAGTGTTAGGTGTGCCTGAGGTTACATCTAGAGTTAAAAATTAAATCCCCAAGTGAAGCACAGCTGAAACAACTAGGCCTGGGTAGTCTCTACACAGAGAAAACCAAAGCAGCAGTTTGAGTGACTGCAGTACTGACTGTATTCAGGAAAACATTCAGCTCCATGTCCATGTGCTTAAGCCATGGTAAACAAGAAAAGAGGAAAAGAGCTGTTGAATCATATGTGGGAAACAGCTTTATTTGGGTTAAGCTTCACCCAAGATAAAAAGGGTGGAAGGGAAAGAATGCAGTCTTTGAACAACCCCCCAGGGTAGAGAGCTGCCTGTTCTAACTAGAAGTTCAACTATTACTTCCATATAACTCTGTGGCTTTGTGCATGTCATTTAATTTTGAAATAAAAGAAGAATGAATATTGTAAACTCATAAAGATGAAAATGAAGACTATATACTGTTGCATGCAGTTAGAGATAAAAGAAAAGCCTTATAAAATTGTGGTTTAAGGCCTGCTACTTTGGCTAAGTGCAGTTAGCCTGTTAATTCCCATGAGAAAGAATCAGAGGAACGAGAATCAGTTCGCATAACAACCTATTCTTGTACAGAAAAATAAGTTGCACCTGTAATAACAAAAGATTTGTCCCATGAGAATCCACAAAGGAAAATGCAAACACCTGTGGAAAGAGAAAGTCTTAGCACACACACAAGCACCTTCTAACCAATGGAGTGAGTGGCAAAATGTTACTAGCCAGTTAGAGTCAAACACCTGGTCTTTGAAAACTCCATAAATATGAACTTTATGAATAAAGAATTGGTTTTCCTGCATAAAGAAACTTGAGTCATGTCTGCTTGTTACTGCAATAATATACTCTTTTTTTGTAAAGATAACTTCAATATCTTTGAGGGATATGCACTTTTAAGACAGCATGGAACTAAAACTTTCTAAACTTTCTGGTCTCTCCCAAGATGTCAGTGAACTGCTGGTTCACTTTTACTTCATGGATGACTATGGGGCTCTCAAATTGAAGAAAGCAGAAAATAAATGCAATTAAAGGGTTATCTTTTTTACAAAATAATCTCATTGGAAACGAGTATAAAATAATAATTTCTCAGAATACATCTGTGTAGAAATGAATAATCAAAACAAGTAAAATCTGGTTTCATAATCAGGCATGTCAATCCAGATGCTGTGCCTCTACACCTACAACTGCATTCACAGTTAGTGTCGATCTCATTTATAAAACAAACCAAAACCATCTAATGGAAAAAAAACCTATTAATGTTTTTTATTTGGTAGCTGCAGACTGTTTAAAGCAACTGTATTGAACTGACATCACAAACACAGGAAAAAAAATGCTGGCAGTTACTGGCAAGAAAATCATAAATAATTAACTAAGCTGCTCTAGGCCCTCACCTCATACAGACTGTAGCATATGGGCTAATGATTCCACAGAACAGCCGTTACGCTTACAGAGCCTCTGCATGAGAAGAAAAGCCCTCAGTTATTGTAATAAAGATAGACATGTCGTGATTTATTAGCAGAAGGACCAAAGACACAGAAGCAGCTTTATGTGTAACATTTCATCAAAATAGTTAAATGTTTGCAAAAATGATCAACGGATGAAGAGCTGGAATAATGCAGAAAACCACCAGCAAGTCCAAACTATACTACATGGAAGAAAGTAACATAGTTAATAGCATAAAATCCTTGCATTGTGAATTATGGGCATCCTGTAAGTGATGTATTTATTCTATTTACTTATTTACTGTAATTCACCCTATTTACTTATTTAAGTGAGTGTAAACTTACAACTGCAACTCTGCAGCAGATGAAAATATGTCCTGCCCTGAACAGAGCATTTGTTGCTTATCACTTTGAAGTACAGAAAATATGCTAATACTAAGAATAGTCCCTTCACATGGCACATTTTCTAAACTTCATCCAATTTCCAAAGACCAGACCTGCTGAATTAAGTAAAATGAGCTTGCTCATGAGCATCTAGAGATATTTTTATATGCATTTTTATGTGTATATGTCTCTATATGTACATGCACACACACAAAATGAAAAAGTTACTAATAAACAGATACCCAAAATTCAGTTGCAGGAAATTAAGTTTTTATCATGAAAAAGTAAAAGCACTAGAGCACAGGAGAAAAGGAAACACTCCTGTATACGTTGTTACAGCGAGGTTATCAAGGAAATAGGTACTCATTCTATCTGAAGCTTTTCCTGTGGAAGTTCTCAGGCTGGACTGAAGCCTTCTAACATCTAACATCTCCCTGTAATAACGTAATTTATAAATAGCATGAAATATGTCATAAATCTGTTATAATTTTGTGCTGTATTAAAAAACAGCTCACTGATGACTACTTAGTACTTCTAGATATTTTTCTTCCCTTTGACCTTTTACCATCACATTTACTTCCTTTTTAGGAAGGAGAAGATAAGAAACAGTTTTAAACATGATTTTTATTTTTGTTTGCCCATTTGTGAAATAGGCAGGGGAAGGACAGTAAGTTAAGGAACTAGTGTCCTTTTCTAATGTCTGTGTGAATTACAGAGATGTTTTATCCATACTAGAAAATGGGGTTCATCCAGACAATACTTTTTCCCTGGGACTGATGTAGATCAGATTCCAATTCAAGCTTTAACTGCAGACAGCCAAAGTGGAGCACAACAGAGGTACAGGTTTAGACAACTGGCATAAATTTCAACAAATGCTTTAAACTTGGTCTTCACTCATAAACGTTTCTACAGTATGGACTGGACGACTCCTTACTTTTTCTGACTTGACTCACAGACTTCATTTTTTGAAAGAGAATTATGTGGTGAAGGAAAAAGATCCTAGGTGTCACAAATACTACTACCACTTAAATACTTGTTGGATCAGATGATCATTGAGGTCCCCTTTCAACCCAGTATTCTATCAGTCTGTGACTCTGTTCTGTACTGTGACCAAACTGTCTCTTTTGTAAGAAAGTGACAAAGATGGTCTGCATGATTTTGATCTGCCTGTAAGAAAAACATAGTGTTGTGTGAGCAAGAAGTAAATAAAATGGAAATGAGAAAAAAGGACACATGTTTACATCTTTGTCTTAGTCCTTTCAGAGCTCATTTTCTTCAAGAAATTCAAACAGCTACAAAACATTAATTTGTTCTTCCTCACACTTAGAGTGTTGCAGACTGACATGACACCAGTATTTTCATCCTGAAGAAGCAGGCCACTTGAGCCAAGAAAGAAGCATCAAGGCCCACAAAAAGGGCAAACCTTTCAGGAAACCACCAAGAAACTGGACAATTGAAAAGTCACAAGCAGATGGAGGCATTAATCTGCAGATCTTTCATTAATACTTTTAAACTCTAGAATAATCTACGAATTTTTTAGACTTTTTTCTTCGATAATAGCCCCAAACTGTAAAAACAGACTATCCCGAAAGCACAGTTACTGCAAAAAAAGTATTTATTTTCCTTTTTGAACTGCTAATATTGAAATTTTATTTTTAATGAGCAAGTAAAATAAAACAGTTTTAAAGCACACACTTTTAAACTATCGGAATCCCTTCTGTACTTCATAGCTTATTTTAGCATCAATTTGCTTTCCTCGATTCCTAGTTCAGATTGGAGTAATTTCTTTGTTAAATTCAAATTTTGTCACACATAAATTGCTTTTGAGGGGTGATGAGAAACCACATGGACATTTATAGACAGAATCTGTATCAGTAAGAAAAACTTTTTCTAAATCTGTAGATGGTGATTAAAGACATAGGGAAGGTAAGCACTAGTTTTGCACTTTAGCAGAACACTGAGGAAATATCCCATGCGATTTTCACAGTGGAAAAGTTACAGCATCTGCCACATCTGTAATGGTCAGATGCTGAAATATTTTTTATCTGTCCTTAGTAGTCTATCACACGCATTCACCAAGATGACTCATGACTTACTGTCATTGGGCCTATAAACTTTAGTACTGCTTGTATCACCACAACCAACAAAGTGCCCTAACACAGTCAAATAAAACATAGTTTCACTCTGAAACTAGAGAGTGGCAGTGAGAGAAAATCCTTTCTCTAGAAAAGAGACACTAAGGTTTTCTGAGACATTTGTCTATGTGGGAGGGAACAGACACAGGGAAGGAACAACCTGCAGTAATAAATATGGGTGTCATAACAGGAAATTTTTCAAGAGGACTGAAATTAAAATTGTAAATAGGAATAGACTTTAATATTCTAAGAAAATTGCTAGACTGAATTACTATTACAAAATTTGGATGGAACCATCTGCATGCTTCATCTGTGATATTTCTACTGCTTCTGGGGGAGAGGGTAGATGATGGGGTACTGGAGGGATTTTTCCCCGATCTCAAGATTTTTGGCATTGTAGCTCCATACCAGTTTCCAGGCTCTCTTCATGGACTGAATTAAGACTCTAAACACAAGTTAAGATGTTAGACTCCTAAAACAGTGCTAGAAGCACACTACCCGGCCAGTTCTGACACATCCCAATTGTTGCAACATATGAGCTTATTTACCTCCCACTGTAGCAATTTTTGTAGTTGCTAAACATGGGTTAGCTAAGATTTACAAACACTAGGAAGGTGCTGTCCATGGCGCTATCTAATGGATGTTTGGAAGACAAGATGAAGGGAAAAGGGATACAGATCGATCAGTTTAATCTGATCTGAAGGAAGAAAACATAATAATGATGTGACACTGAAATAATCCTGACCCTAAAATATATTCTCACGACATTGAAGAGTCTGAGTGGCCTCTTCTGAAATAAAAAAGCTGTTTCATCTCAAGGGCTTTAACAGTTTCAGATAATTCTGAACAAGAAACAGAGGAAAAACAACACCAAAAGCAAAAAAAAAGTTAGTATGAAAAGCTAAAATAATTTTTCCCTTTAGGAACTGGAATTGTCCCATTTTACCTTTTCCAAACATTTGCAGCCTAACTCAACCTAGTGATCTCCTATTGGTCTGAAATCAATACAGAGGTACCTACAGAGTAGAAACAATCACCCTACTCTGTCCTAGAATGAAATGAATAACTGTGTCTTCAGGCGTCCTTAGGGAATCCAGAGGGATAATACCGATTTTTAGGTATTTGGAGGTAAGTAAGATAAGAACCATAGCAAAAAATCCCAAGGCCCCCTGCAGTTTTGAAACTGTAAGCATTAATTCTTTATTAGCCCAGCTCACTCTACATAAAGGATTTGACATTTCTATTATACCTTCCCAAATTAGAACCAGTGTCTGTATGAAAGGGTAGCAAGATTACCATCTCCTACACTTATCAAAGTGCTATTTCTGGAAGGGATGAGACCTTTGATACAAACCAGTTCTGGGTCTGGGACCCACTCCCACTGCAAGCATACATTCCAAACGCCCTCAATATGGGCAGCACTCACACAGGGAATATTTGTGAGGGAATGATGGTTCCATCATTCATGGAATAGCATTAAATTTTGTGAGGGGGGTACACCAAAGCAAAAGTAAATAATTTCAGTTTCAGCAGACCACATGCATGCTGGAAAAATACAGGTTAGGTAAAAGCCATGCAAGTCATATACCTGGTCGTGTGGTGAGTCCTCTGTCTGCAGCTGGGCGGGCATCAACGGGCTCAACTAGGCATGTATAGAAAAGAAACAAAAGAGCAAACAAAAATAAACTAAATCCCCCAAAATGACAAAGTCAAAGGCTCTTCTGTTGGGACACTGCAGTAGAGACATACTGCATTAACAGTTACCAAAGCAACAATTAGAAAATATCTGCCTTCAGTTAATCCTGAAAATAGATGGAAGAGATGGGTAAGACTTGAAAAGGAAAGCTTCAGAGTTGAGGCATAATTTTTACATCATATTGTGGTTACTGCTTCAGGTCAGAAACCATTAAGACTAAAGAATTTCTATCAATAGAGCAAAACCATATTCATTACATGCCAACATTTTCTGATTGTCTGATCAGAACTGGCAGCCAGAAGGGACATGATGAGTTCTTGCAGCTGCTTTTCATCAATATTGACTTCAAAGCCTCCTGAATCCCTCCTTTTTCCTTTCAATAGGGATTCTTTACAGCACCAGCTATAATGTTTAAAAAAAGTAAAGTGCATTTTGAAAATACAATCAATATTCCTATATGTTCTGATTTGTGAACAGCATATTCCAGTTTTTGGAAGGGAAACAAAGAAGAAACACAAATTTCTACCCAAATGTATGTCATATACACTTTTACAAGACTCTTTTATTACCCTACTAAGGCTTTATCAGAAACCTAAGTTGGTGGAGCTCACTGGCACTAATAGAAAAACAGGATTTGCAAAATACAGAGCTATATGAGTTACTACCAACTGCCTCAGTAAGTTCAAACATACTGGAAATGTTTATTAAAAGTTTCAGATTTTTACCCCTCTTTTTTCGTTGTTTCTCTCTTTTGGTCCAATTGTGTTCCCTTCCTTATCTACCCAATCTTTGACACAGTCAAAGAACTTAAATTCAGAAATGAAATCTTACATTGTTCCTTAGAATTCAGAAGTTTTAATATATATTATTATTCATTTGAATTTCTGGATTTGGGTATGAGCCTTTATCAGCAGTAAGTAAGGTGCAGTAATGCAGGAAATCTGACAGACCCACAATTTTCAATCAAGAAGTACTCATCAGAAAGTCACACAAACCTGATGATACCGTTGATTTGAGCAATGGAACTGCCCTTCTTCTCAGAAAGTCTGTGTCACTGGCTTAGTGTTCCTGTGGGTTTGACAAACAACCTGCCATGCTTGTGAGAGCCTAAGTGGCTCCCATGTCCTTTGCATGCCTGAGCTTCTTCCTCTGAATAAAACCCAGTAACTCAGCTTTAGAGTAGCTGCAGATTAAAAGCACATCAGCACATCTGACTCAATTGTCTCCCCAGAAAGGCAGACTTTCACAGAACTTGCTGGTCTGGTGCTGCAGAGGCACTTTGCTCCACAGCAGTTCAGAGTGGCACTAGCATACCATGTAATTGTTTTCCTTACATGGCTCTATACAAAAAGCAATTTCCATCCTTAACTGAAAACTACAGTTTTGAGTATTTTCTTATGTATGTCTTCTGCTGGGTTTTTCAATATGCCCAGCACCAACCTTCAGCTGGGTCAGCAGTAATTTTCAGTGGCAAGGATCCAAGCGAAGAAACAACCACGAGCAAAACATTACCTAAACTGCTCTTGCAGACCCATCCTCTGTTACCCTGACCCTTACATCCTCCCTAGAAGGCTTTTTTTCCCCCTCCTCTCTGTAATCCTACATGGCAACAGCTATGGAGAACTGAGAAGCCTGTGCATGGCAACAGAAACGTAACTAGGTGAAGGGGAAAAGGGTGAAAGAAGCATCTGTTGTACAGTAGCATAGACCTCAGAGTAACAGAGTATTTGTGATTAGGTGAAAGTATTGGTAATGAATAACTCTTGTCATCTATAATTTTGGAAGCCCTTTACAGTGGGGAAAGGCTGGACCACTGGCACATTTCATAACTGACACAGACATGAAAAGACCTGGCCAAGGTCACAAACCAGCTTCAGGGCAAAAACTGGAGGCAAATAATAAGAGCCAAGAGTCTTCAAAGCAGATTGTGATGCCAGGCAACATGATACAAAGAAAGGCTGGTTTCTGGAGAGCCCTGAGGTACCACCTTTTGAATTTCAGTTGGATTGTAAAACCTTCTTGCTCTGCCCCAGTACTGATACATGCACAAACAGCATTAACTCTGAAAATCTTGTCTGTGGGTTTTCTCAGTGCTTGCCCTCATATGCTGGTTTTGCATTAAATTGATGTTAGTGAGGAGGAAAGACGTCAGCACTGAAGTAATTCTCTGCAAGAAGCTGTTAACAGCTTCCTCTGTGCCTGGCAAAACCAAAAGCTGGCTGGCTCGGAGAACTGGCACATTGCTAAGCCAATTGGAGAAGCTGGGAACACCTCTATGATAACGTATTTACAAATGAAAAACTGCGGGAAGTTCTCTGCTTTTTGAAGAGAAGAGGTGGCTGCTTTTGAAGGGGTGGCTGGCAAGAGGCCATCCTAGCATGGCTGCCAAGATCCCATCAGGCCCTGGCATGGTCCAGCTGCCAAGATCCCACTGGAGGGGACCATCCTGGCACCACTGAACCATGAGGCCACTGCCATCTTGGCCTGGCCAGCGATAAGACTTCGTGTGCCTGTCTGCTTCCAACCTGCCACACTGCAAACAAAGGGACAAAAATGGCAGAAGCTTTTCTTTTTTCACTGTCCCACATGAAGAAAAATGGGGAGTGACAGCTGGTACAGCTTGTGCAGTGCCGGGGAGATCATCTGACCAACAGAGAGAAAAGCACAATGAGTGTTTCCCCCCATTTGTGGAGCCTGGATAAGATCTACTTTTCAGCACTGCAGAACTCCACTTGAGAACAGATGAACCTATGGAAACCAATCTTCTTCCAAGTCAGAGACAAGTCAGAGAAAAGGGAAAGAGGGGACACGTGAGAAGAACAACATGGTGATACCAGGTTCGCTCAGAAGGGGGAAGAGAAGATGCTCCGAGCATCAGAGCTGAAATCTTCTGCAAGCCATGAGGACTATAATACAACAGTTTCCCTGTAATTCATGAAGTATATGGGAGGATGTAGCATTCACCCACAGCCCATGAGAACTGGAGAATGTAGATGTTGAAAAGCTCTGATCTGACTTGAACAGAGAGACAGAGAGAACTTTTGCTTTCAGAGATAGAAGAGGATGCTTTGCTCTTATACTATAGCAGCTCACCCTTAAAAACTATACCCTATAAGCTGAAATGGCCCACAAAAGCAGTTGTGGGAAGACTGCAAGGCTCGGGAGGGATTTCACGATGCAAACAGCATTTTTCCAGGCAGACTGTTAGTTGTGAAATTGGAACCATGCTGGAAGAGTTCACAGGGAGCTGCTTCCCATGGGAATGACTCCATGGCATAGCAGGGGAGACTCCTCTCCCTGAGTGAACTGAAGAAAGATTCCCTTAAGAAGCGATAAATTGACTGAGAATCCCAGGTTTTGTCTCTTTGCGTTGTTGGTGGGAAGGAAAGGGGCTAGGGGGAGGAAGGTGTTCTAAAGGTTTATTTTAGTTTGTATCATTCTTCTTTTACTTCTTTTAATAAAGTTTTCTATTACCTTTTAACATTTTGAGCCTGTCTTGCCCTAAACTATTTTCTCATAATCCTTATCTCAACACCATGAGCTTTATTTTATCTGATTTTTTTTCTCCTCCTCTGCTCAGTTATGGGAGAGGAAGCTGAGTAGTTGATTTTTGTGAGTGCACTGGTGTTTGGCCAGCAGTCAACCCGCTACACCTCACTGGACCACATCATCACAACAGCTAATGAAGAGGGGGGAGAAATTGAAACCTACTGCAGCATTTATCAATAATCAAAACTCAAATATGTACTGTGTGTTATTATAAAAAGTCCACTCATTTTGATGCTTCAGAATTATATTTCTCTTTAATATACTTCCCTGTGCACAGAAATAAGACTGAAAATGCATTGTCCAAATGGATTAATCAAACTAAACTGGTACATGTTTATTTACACTGACTACTCAGGCTTCATAGAGGCTACACATTCCCACTTTTACCTAATACTAATACGTCTCAGAACAGCAAAAGAGAATGTGTTAACTTCTCTTCTTAAAAGTAAAATAAAAGTACCTAAAAAAATGGTACAAACCAGCTGGTGAGGAGTGGTATGTGATGCTCACCTATCAAGAATATTGTTGAAGGGAAGAACTGAACAAATCGTAAGGATAACACAGTACATTTACAGGAATCTCACTTTAGATAAATACTAGATCTAGACATTAAGGGTCCCTGTAACCTGCAAGCTAAAACACAAAGGATAAACCACCAAACCCAGTTAGTCTGTGGCAAAATGCCCAGAGGGTTTGGCAGTGTTATAGCTTCACAGCTGTTGGAGGTTTGTTGGGGGTCACCTCTGAACATGTGTTTTGCATTGCTGAAATACAGTTTCCTTACATTTTTCATTGGTGCCTATGTAAGGTTCTCAGAAAGTGTTTTCTTTGTTAACCTAATTTGTGTTGCAGCATGCTGGACATCCATACAGTATATTACCTGCTGTTTTGGATTAACTTCTGGTGATGTTTCCAGGGAAACTACCTCAGGGGAAAACAAATAAGAATACACTTGCAGAAAATATTGAGTTAGCTAGACTTTCAAAGTCTATTTATTTTTAGACTGTTTTTCACTTACTCATCAGTAAAAGCAATTGTAGGAAAATAAACTATTTGCATAAAATCTGTTCTTTAAAACATGCAGTTTACATTGTGGAAATTTCAAATGGAGTTATGAAACCTTAAGATTACATGGCAACATACCAATTCTATACACTATTAATATCTCTGGGTGAAACCTGGGATTAGATCATGGCCATGGAAGGAAACAGGCATGGGAACGAAGAACAACAACTTTTAGGGGGGAGGGTTATGGTATTTTAACTACCAGTTCATCAAAGGGGGAAAAAAAAGAGGAGGTGAAAATTAGATCAGTTGTTATCAACTTCTTGCTACTTCCAAACCATATTATAAGAAGAAAGGAACATTTTTGGAAGCAAGGTAGACAAAGCCTGAAGTAAGACCACTATCAAAGAAGAAAACAGGCATGAGAAGTGAAGACAAATGGCAGAGCCAGTTCTGGGATTCTGGCACAACAAGGTGGGAGACAAACACAAAAGAAAAAATAAAGCTGTGAAATTCCCCTTTGATGCTATGTGCAAAGGTATAGAAATGGTCTCTAAAGAAAGAAGGTATTCTTGGCATGATCACATTAAGAACATTGTGGTTTGGGCAGAGGACAGAGAAGTATAAGGGGAAACAAGAAGGACTTGAAGAGGTTAAAATCACCAGATGATTTCCACTTCTAACTGCAGGCTTGAAAAATGAGAATGGCTGGACTAACTGAACTGACAGCTGCAATAAGTTCATGACAAACACAATACCACCCTGGTATAAAAAACCAAAACAAAACCCCAACAACTTGAAGGCATGAACGAATAAGTGCTGCAGCAAACCATATACTGTGTTAAAAACAGAGGCCTAATAATTAAGTGTGGTATTCCAGGCAGGAGAGTTTGTGTTTCTTATCTGATGCCATACATTTGAAAAGGAGAACCACGCTCAGTATAGCTGCCTGTGGGAATTCAGTGTCACTTTGAAGTACCTTTCTTTATTAGATTCTGAGCTTAGACAGGTTTCTGAAGGAAAAACACCCTTGTGTGATTAAACTAACTATGGGTATGTCTGGGGGCACCTGTCTACCTAATAATTTCTAAACCTGGTGACTGAAATCAATATACTTTGAAAGCTAAGAGGAAAGACATCAAAAATAACTAATCTCCACCATGTTTTATGAAAGCAGGCAACAGGTATAGAAACTGATGCCCTGGATGCCTCAGCTATGGGAAAAAATGGAGCAAGAGCTCCAGTTGAAAATTCCTGCAGGACAGACATGAGCCAGACTGTGACCTGCTACTGGGCAGACAGCCTTGATAAGTTCGCTAGCGTTAGAGCAACCTGCAGCTCCTTCCCCAGGGAAACGATGTTCAGCCTGCCAGCCTGTGAGCAATCTGTACCCCTTGGCCAGTGCCCGACGTGCTCCAGCCAGCTGCTGTGGCATGGCCTGGAATGCCACTTGGCTGCAAGTGCCCTTCAGACACAGCTGGAGTCCTTGTCACCATCTCCTGCCTTCCGGTTCTTCCTGCCAGCTGGTCTGTTGAGTTTGCTCTGGCTCTGCTCTTTTACTTGGTTCTTAACCTGCAGTGCTGACTCCCTGGTCCTCTGATTTTAGCCCTACTCCTGACCAGCCTCTCCTCTTCCCCTCAGATCTGCAAAAAATCTGCTTCACTGATCTTTGTGCAGGTCTTTTCCTTTGCCTGATCCTAGGCTTCTCTGACTCCTTGGGACAAACTTTGATTGCAAATCTATTTCTGATTTCACTGATTTCACCTGGCAACACCACCAGACCTGGCAAATCCACGTCTATGTCCCATACACTCAGTTGCTCATAGTCACTCACCTACTATGCTGGAATGAGACTAACTGTGTAAGGATGATCTCAGAACTCATTCTAAGAGCAGGTACAGCCTAAGCCAGTGGTTTCAAAAGACTTGAGGAGGATGTTAATGTCTGTGTGTTTCAGCTACACATCACAGATTTGCCTGAGAAGACTTCTGCAGTTCCAGGCTCTGTGTGTACTGTGGTTTTGCAGTATCAAACTTTCACTGATGTGATAAACTTAGCATTAGTAAAAGTGCAGTCGAACAAAGGAAAACAAAGGCAAGAGGAGGAACTTAAATGACATGACTGAAGTCCCTCAGGTTTCTGATTGACTGGCTCCAGCACCTAAGTGAACTACCAACTCCAGATTCTACATGGGTTATTCAAGTAGCATGCAGTCACTTCAATGAAGTAGTCCATGAACATATAGTACTCCTCAGGAAAAACCTTTTCACTAGCCAAGTTGTAGTGGTGTGCATGTAGGAACATTTCTGCAGCACATTTCAGACAACCAGTGTATGAAGTGAAATTAACATTATCTGTCCACTAGGATTATGCTGGAACTGTAATCATTTTCATGCCAGCAAGTAAGAAGCTCTACCTTAAATAAAACACTAATTCCATCATGGAACAAATCTAACAACTTATCTCCCTTCAGTTATTGTCATGTATCTTATATGACTGTTACTCAATCTCCTAGAATTTATGATTATTTCTGAAGGCAAGTAAGCTCAACTATGAAATTTATTGTGTGTCTAAATTACAGATTTTAGTCAAGACTTTCTATTCCATCAGAGACACAACTGACACAGCAGACCAATTCCAAATGTACATTTCAGAACTTCTATCCCACTTACTTGTAAGAAAAATATTAATTTGCAGGGAAAAATGTGAAGAGAAACCACAAAGCTCAGCTCAGAACGTTCTGTGGTTTCTCCCCCTATTGTACTTACCTTCATTTTCAGTATTGGCTGGAACAGAATCAACTCCAAAGGGATGCCATGGCTGAAGGTCATCTAGGCTGAAGTCTCCATCCACTGGAAGAAGTTCAACTGTAGTTTTGGTTTCCGTCAATGAAGGCATAAGAGCATCATTTCCATAGCTGATTCTGGGCTCGCTGATCATATTGGCCAAAACATCATCAGAATAGTTTTGTTCTTTCTGAAGTAATTCATCTGAAAAGAAATTTCAATGCAGAAATTATCTGAAAGAGCCAGCATATCTAAGGACTTATTTTCAATGCTACTCAAGTAAGAATTCACTGTTGTGAGATTCTGTTTTCTTATGATAAATAAAAACATTAAGTCTTGGAACAGTGAAAACCCCAAGATAAGCACTGCAGCTAAGGCATTTTTTTGAAACATCAACCAGAACTGCTCATTGCTGTTTCCGACCCACATTTCCACCACATAACAGATCACAGGTCTGTGCTATACACATTCCTTGGCTCTTCCCAACTTCTTTGAAAGGAAGCATAAAACAATTCTCTTCAACTCAACATGCTGCTGTAAGTCAACTGGTGAGAGATCCACAGGAAGGAATGTCTTTATAATTTCTCCTTCCTCTTAAATGCCCACTGCCAAAGCTCATCACAACTCTTAAAAACTAAATTTCCACAGCAGTCAGTGTATTAAATTGGGTTTACTATAACACATCAAATCTGAAGAAACATTTGATTATTTTAACATATAGAACATCATCATAATATTGAAGTAGTTCTTTGTTAAAAAGCAGTAGTAGAGATCTACAACTAGTAGCAGCGGCAAGCAAATTATTTTACAAGCAATCAGCACCTAAAGCTACACAATATTATCTATGCTGTGGAGTTGTTTTTCTTGATGCAAGTTGAAAACAATCAAAGCACTTTTCAGTTCCATCAAGTATGTAGGACAGACTGTTCAACTCCATGTTAAAAATAAGCTCAGAAGTTGTGTGTGCTTCATTACTCCTACTCCCTTCTCACATCAAAGTTCTTCTACTCTCAGTAAAGAAAAGACATGGACTTGTTGGAGTGAGACGAGAGGGCCATAGAGTTGATCAGAAGGCTGAAGTACTTCTGCTATGAAGACAGGCTGAAACACCTGGTGGGGCTGTTCAGCCTAGAAAAGAGAAAGGTCCTAGAAGACCTTACTGTAGCCTTTCAATACTTAGAGGGAGCCTATAAGAAAGAAGGGCCAAATTTGTTATCAGGGCCTTTCGTGATAGGACACTGGGTGGTGGTTTTAAACCGAATGAGAGTAAATTTATGTAAGATATAAGAAAGAAATTTTTTACAAGGAAGGTGGTGGTAGATGACCTGTACCTGGCAGCATTCAAGGCCAGGCTGCACAGAGCTCTGACCAAGCTGATCTAGTTAAAGATGTCCTTGCTTATTGCAGAGAAGGCTGGACTAGATGACCTTAAAATGTCCTTTCCAACCAAAACTATTCTACAATCCCATTCTTGATCCCTCCTGTAGCAGATTTTCTGAGAGAAAGAGGGCACAATCTGTATTTAGAATAAGACATTGAACTACCCAGCTGAGGCCCACCTGGCTGAGGCCTGACGCTGAGGCTTGGCCTTGAGGCTCTGAGGCCTTGAAGCCTGTTGCACAGTTAAAATTATTTGTGATGCAGCAGAAATTAAATGCTAAGGTATTAATGTGAGCTAGTGGGTTTTCTAGAGGTCACCGAGTCACAGTTCAGCCACCTTAAGTTAAACAGTGTGTGTTAGCATTTTGCTCTGCGCTGTACACCAATGAAAGTGTTCCCATAATTGTAAACTATACAGAACTGTATATAACCTGCCATTTTAGGCAGAAATAATGGAGAACGTGTGATTAACCATATTGGCTGGATCTGCGTTGCTCTTGTCTCAACCTCTCCTTATTTTTGGGAGTTTCCCTGACAACACCTTCCTGCTTCACTGACATCTGTTTTTGTAGAAAAAAACATACTATTTGCAAGTATTTTGAGGGAACTTGCTGTACAAGAGCACATTCTAGTAAGCAATTGCAATGCAGACTAATAACTGCTAATAAGGCACCAATAGCGAGCAGGTGCCGCAGAGCTAAATAGTTCATAACAGGAGACTGCAACAGAGTGCAAGTGAGCACATGAGAACACACATGGCAGGTAGTGATACAACATTATTAAGACTGTCTTCTCTGCACTTCATTAAGGATCCCCTGACTGTCACTACTTCACACCCACATTTCTACCATGTAGCAAGTCAGGGACATGAATCACCACTCTGCTGCTAAACTCTTTATGCCACTCCATAAGGGCTCACTCATTTCCCAGTAATATCAGTGATAAAGGGCATCTAATTTTCTATACACAGCTTTAGACACCTCAACAAAATGTTTTGAATGTTATGTTTCTCCCAGCTTTACACCATGGAACTTCATACCACAGAAATACAATGTAACCATGCAGCACCCTCAGTAAGGATCCTTACCGCCTCATGAGCATTAGAGGTACCACTGCTTCAGTGCCTCTACCAATGATGTTGCAGTAGGGCTCTGCTCTGTAATACATCTCTCAAAGGCCACCTTGAGATAGCTGATGAAATTCTCTGCCACCCTATTCCCATAACACTAAATTCAGAACATCAGAAATAAACAAAATGTTGCAACCTCAGCTCTGGGGCAAACATGGGTTCTAAATCTTGTAAAATAACATTTTAAAATATTTTTTTTCAGTTAAAACAGTAATTACTTGAGCAGATGGTAAGACTAATGTGAATATAAAATTTAATTCTGTGATTTAATTTGTCCATCAGAATGACTTACTAGGACAATATATAAAGCCTGTGTCAGTCACACTGGATTGTTTTTCTTTTCATGTTAATTTTACTGAAACCAGTACTATTTTATGACACCTACTAAATCTTCAGCATAGAAGTTAAATCTGATTTTGTCTCACGACTACTCCTTACTCAAATTAAACCATCTCCTTTTATCAGAAAAGAGGTAAAGTACCTTGATATTCTGAGCAGACACTATCACATAACATGATAATTTTCATTAGATAGGAATGAAGAGACTACAAAAAAGAGCTGGATATTAGAGGCCTGAGGGAGGAGTCTGGTGTCCATGTGCCTTGAAGGGAGCCACAGATGACAGCAGCTGAGAATGCTAACTTCATGTCATCACAGACAACGGAGTGTCACAGGACTGAGCATCGTTGTGACCACAGACCTTTCAAAACCTGGGCACTGGAATGGTTTTGGGGCACAGCTCCCCTTGTTCCTGGTGTTCTCCCAATCCCCAGAGGATGGTGTGGGGCAACTATAGAGACCTGGAGCTCAGGCAGCAGTGGCAGGGGATGGTGCTGGAGAAGCCGTGCCCCTGCCACTCCTTTGTCCCGGGCAGTAGCTATCCTGTACAACTCCTGTCCATACTCTGCTGCCATCTCACTCAGAATCACCAGCAGACAGCTCCTGCCCTTGGAAAGGGATAAATGGTGCACAGAGGGGAAGGAAGGACCTGAGCTCTGGCAGTGGAGGAGCAGCACCAGGACTGGTATAGCACTCAGAAGAGGCCACAGTGCCAGCATGGCTGGGTCTGCCAGGCTGACAGAGGGGCTCCAAACTCCCATCATGATACCATCATTGTATCCAAATTTCTGAGGGCTGGGAGTGATCATACACAAAGTCTCTCTCAAGGCTACCCAAGCGGAAGCACATCGTTGCCAGCTGTTTTTTTCCACTCAGCTGTGGCACACAGCCTGGAGAAGAACTTACCTGCACAATACCTCAAGTGAGGCAGACAGATACTACAACCAGCAGATTATGATCACATCCATTTTACAAGTGGGAAGCAATGGCCACATGAGTTGAGCCCATCTGACAGGATGAACAGACACTGAATGACAGTGAGAAATTGGAAGTCCCTGGCATAGAAACTGCTGGAATCCATCACACTGAGGCAGCTGTGTCTGCATTGAGTAAATGATTCACAAACAATTCCTTCAATCGTTGAACTGTAAAAAAAAATTGCCTTAGGATTTCCAGTTATTGATACTACTGGCAAAGTCCAAGATCAGTTTTTCAGGGCTGATTTTGTTCCTACTATCGATGGCTATCTGAACCATCAGTTATGCTAATGGAAAGCCATACATCATTCACCGACACAGTATACCCTCCTCCTGCAGCTGCCAACTCAATTCCCCCACCATGCAAAGACAAACCCCTAAATAACCAAGGAGTACAGACACAGGTAGAGGCTAGGATGTGTATTCAAGACTGTTTCAGAGGTTTTATTTGTATTGTATTTCATCATTAGGTGCTGAAAAAATCCTAGGCTGCTCCTCAAAATTTCATCTCATATCAAACCAACAGGACAAAAATGCTCTGAGAATCTTCCCACAATAAATGTTTTTTGCTTGGCTCATTATCTCCTTGTAGCATTCTGATAAGCCTTGCAATTGAGAAAAATAAGATGGCAAATCTTTCTGCCCCTCTGAGAACATGTGCTCAAAAGCAACCATGACCTTGGGAAAAGACCACACTCAGCTGGGACCTCAGACCTCTCACCAGCTCTGGATTTGGTGTGAGGGCACACAATTGCTGCTTCTCCTCCAGACACCCCAAATTCCCCTTCAGGCACCTAAACCTTTTCTTTCTCAGGATGACAGACACACTTGTTACTAGTATTTTACTAAGATACTTCTTGCAGTTCTCATAACACCTAAGCAAGTTTCACTCGTTCTTGGACTCACTGCAGGCCTTTCCTCATGGGTCAATACTCCTCAGCAACAACATCTAGAAAAACTGAAGTGCAATTCATTTGGGGAACTGGTCAGAAGTGTAATACCACTCCATGCTCAAGACTATTCTCTTATCCCACAAAGAGGCAAATGGAGCCAAAAGCAAAGACAGAGCTGAGGAAAAGAAATAAAATTTACTGGATTGTTAGAAGCTATTTGTCTACAATGTCTACAATAGACCACAGTTCTGTCTGCAAATCGTTGCAAATAGCACTGTGCTAGAAAAGATATTATGACAAATCCCAACAAAGTTGATGGAGCCTTGGAGTGGCAAAACCCATGTTATGTTAAAACATTATCTGCTTTTACTGTCATACAACGTTGTTTCCAAGGTTGAACTCTGGGACATACTCCCAGCCCTTAACTGGCACAGCTATGACAAGACATAATGAGAAGAATTTCACATGGAACACTTCTTTTGCTGTTCTGGAGTGCCAACAACTCATTAGCTATCTTTCAAACCCTATTTTTTTTTATCATTCATGGTTTATTGTTTAAAATTTTTAAAAATAATTATATTTGTTTGTTGTGTTTTCAAGGAGCCCATCTAGATGAAAAGCTCTGCAATCACTACTATGTGGCAAGACCATTGAATTTACTTGAAAAGTAGCTTTAAAACTGGCAATTGTAATTGTGGAGTTCTAGACAACAATTTCTTAAACCAGATTAGAAATGAAGTGTGTAGGAGAAGGGAATACAGGTGACCTCACCCCTGATGAGTCACAGCTATAACCAATAAAGGTAAGTGTGATAAAAGGGAGTGGGTTAGCTAGTGAGAGAGAATCATGAAGAAGAAGGACTATGAGGAGAGAGAATCACTGCTGTGAGGTCCATCTGGGTCTGCAGTTAGAACCTGTTGTTGGAACACGCAGTCATAGTCTGGTTAGGTAAAAGCCTGCATTCAGAGTCTGCAAACTAATATAGGCAGTCATAGTTTAGCAGGAAATAACCAGCAGTCAGAGACTGCAAGGGAAACCTACAGTAGGAGCTTGCTGCAACCAGGGTCAGTGAATAGTTGGAGTCAGGACAGCTAAGGTGTAAAGAGGAATAAACCAGGACCCTTTTCATGCTGTGAGAAACAAATGAGCCTCTAACAAGAGAGCTGCTGCAACAGAAGTGCACATAAAGCACCTCTAATTAGGACCAGTTTAAATACCACCCAATTATATGCCATAGTTTTAACCCAACATGAAACTTCCACTGTAAAATATCATTGACATGGTCCAACAATGATTGGCTTGGAACCAGCTCAAATGAACTCGTACAAATGCAGAGTCTCATGGCCTCACTTATCATCAGTGACCATTCAGTCTGAACTGAACATGTGTTTTTTCCCAAAGTTACTTGCTTTTGAGCATGTGCTTTCAAAGTGACAAAACTAAACAGTGTCAGCAACTTCCCTGTTCTTAACAGCAGAAATTACAGAGTAACTGAGTCACAGCAACAGCTTCATTCACTTCATGATACACATATTGCCTTAATCCAGTCTGAAAGGAACTTAAATCATGAACATGCTGTATATCACAATTAGGATTCACAAAAAAAGTCAACATAATTATTTATTACAATGCATGTGGTAAGAGGTAACATGCTTAGCTGCAACTTTCAATTGTAAGCCTACTCTATGGGCTACTTCAATGTCATTATCTTCTAAAGCAGTTGCACTGATGTAATGCAGTCAGGTTTTAACTAACTTTGAGCGTCTGCATCTTGTCAGCTGTATGAATCAAAACTCCCCCAAACTGGTAAATATGAAAACAAGTCCTCCTGTGCCTTACCACAGAGTGAATCTCCACTTAATTTCAAGTATTTTGTTATTTTAAGATGTTTTGCTGAATCAAACACTGCATGATCATATTACATACTACCATGAGTCATAATTATAACGTTATCAAGCTACAAAACACAATTTTGTGGTATTCAGCGCTGAAATAATCCATTTGTATAGTACAAGTCAAATATAACATAGAGAGACTCTGATGAGAATGTCATTGAAAGTGAACTGCCTGCTGGAGGGTGGAGGAGTGACTTAGTAGCCTGCATGCTTTGAAGATGAGGAAAGAGGAAAGACATGGTAGATCATTCCTGTGAAATACTGGAAATGAGCCCAACCTACAGTGCTCAGATCCATACTGACAGAGAAACGTGACCATGCCATCAGATTTAAGCTTTCTTCTCACCTCCTTGACAGCCTGTGACATTAAGCCACAAGTCTTTTTGCCTGGAAACTTTTTCAGTGCAATGTGTCTCTCTCTCAGGGCTATAGGGAGGCAGAAAGAGCAAGAACCATGGAAAAAAGCATTTCATAGTCCTTATTTTCTGTCCTTCAGAGATGTCACCACTACATAAGAGCAAATAGCAGCCAACACTCTCCACATTTCAGAAATTTATGTGCATGAAAACCTTGTTCAGTGAGTTGAAAGAGTTTGCCCTTTTCAAATTCTCAGAAAGTGAACATTTAAGGTATCATGAAACAGTTGACCTAAAAGATTTTTTCTAGAAGTTAATAAGAGAATAATTATCCCATAGCCTTAGACAACCTTGATGGCTAAGAACCTAATTTTAGAAAAAATACACATTTAAACTTGAGAATAGCTGCAATAATTAGAACCATGCTAAGAAAACTATGCTTCTACTAAATTTAAAAGAATTCACAACTTTAGCACTTCCATTTCTTTCCCATTTCTTCCTCTATTTCAGCACATGTGGATTTTGCTGTTTCCTGAATCACATCACAAAAATAACCCAAGTGAATTTTCTCCTGTCAGCTGGAATAATGTTTCAGTTAAATCTACCTTGCAGACATTTTGTCTTACATCATTAAAAATTCCAATGATGTTTAATTTATATACAGAACAATTGTGCAGGTAAATCACAGGTTTTCTGGTAAAGAACAGTCTATAAAGCTTGGGTAATCCAATTCAGGAATACACTTATTACCAAGTAATGACTGATTTCAAAATGACTTCAGTGTCTTTTTCATTAAAGATGGACTTCAATGCAAATTTAGTTTTGTACGTGGCTATGCAATTACTGAGCACTCTGAGCAAAGGTTCATGACAATTTTCACATCACTTCATCAACCTGCTATGAAAGTCACAGTCTGAAATTTTGTCTGATTTTCTTAGAAGGCTAGTATGACACTCTGCCTTCAGTGACACAAACTTTAATTACTACAGATCCACAGTTATCTGACAACTACACAAACTAGCTATTAACTAAAATTAAATCTCTTCCCTTTTGCAACATGCCTTTTTGTCAATTTCTCTTCTCTTTCCCTTCCTCTCATCCCCTCCTCCTTCAATTTGGTTAAATTAGACAGTTTCTCTCCAAGTAAGACATGGAAACATCCTTATATGAAGGTAGACAAGATAATACTAAAAAATACTTGGGGAAAAAATTGAATTGAAATGACACCATAATCCAGAACATATATTGTATATCATCATTCTGATCCACAGAAGGCACTGTGACAAATTCTTCAAGTTAAATTTAACTCCACATTTAATTCCAAATTAAAAAATCATTAAAATAGGCTGAAAATAAAATAGGCTGAAGAGTCCGAATTAAAACAAATGGCCTGACCAATTGTCACTGATACTACTGCCAGATGAATTGATGCCCTAAGCTTTAGCTTGCAGATTCTGTTACCTAAGGATGTAGTTCTGAGCCCCATATTAAGTGCTAGTAAGCTCTCTTCACAGGGTAGGTAGACAAAACAAATCCCTTTTCTGCTGAGAACCAAGGACAGCTTCCAGGCCTGAAGTATAAACAACGGTGGACCGGAGGGAGGAACAAGAAGGATGAGACCTCACAACCTGAAGCTGTAATTGGACAATTAAGCCCCAATATGCAAATGGACCAAAACTGATAAAAGTGCAGGCCCTCGTGAGGGGGCGGGTTTTTTCGTGTGTGGCGTTTCGTAGTGGACTCGGGGTGCAGCCTTGGTCGGGCTCCTGTCTGGCCCAAGGTGGAACCCAGAGGCCTTTCAATAAATACCTATTTTATTCTCTAGCCCTGTCCAGTCTCTGTTTCAGGTCAGCCTTCCAGGCATCAAATCAGCAATCATTATTCCTCTCAGTTTTATGTGAAGTAGAAAAAGGACCTTTTTCTAGGTACCAAGTACCTTTCCCTCTTAAGTACTGCTATAAATGCATATTATGAAGTTGGCTTTTCGCAAACATTAGAATGAATACTATATGTATAATTGCACTGTATAATGTTTTGTTAATGGAGTTTGGAAAAGTGATGAGTGTATTTTCTGATTGTGACATAATGTAAGTGGTAAGAGGACTGAGTTTTTTCTTTGTGACATCTGAAGTGACCAGGCCAAAAAGCATGGGGAGAGGTCATCACCTTGTGGCCCTGTATGAAGGCTGCTGGATTTCTGGTGTTTTTTATCAAAATAAAAACAACCAAAAACCTCAAGAAAAAAATGTATGAGACCCATGTTACCAGACAGAGTGGAGCCAGCCACAAATAAATCTACCAGATAAGATTGAAACATGGAGTTGGAAACTAGAGAATTTTAATCACAGAAATTAGAAGATATTGATTAAAGGATAGGTATTCAGATGGGGTGTATTACTGCAATTCAAAGAAAGAAACAGGGCTGTGTGTGAGAACAGCAAGGAGGAACGTAAGGAGGCATGATAAGGGGGAGATGCTTACCAGAACAAAAGACAAAAATACAAAACTACCAGAGACAGAGATAACGAGGCCTTGGGCCCCCAGGACCAGATAAATCTAGCCTTGGAGCTTGGACTATGACCAGAAAATCAGTGGGCATGAGCGAGCCAGCAAGGTCAGAAGTTCATCTCTGAGGAAGACTATTTTTCTTCATCTCTGAGACCCCCAAGATGACCACCAGAGACAACTGCGCAGGCGCAAAGGACTGGTAAGACAATTAGCATATGAAGCAGAGAGAGGAGGAGCCAAGGAATGAATATGCATAGGTGTACTGCAAAACTTGATGCATATGTAACATTTTAGAGGTTAAAAGAAAATAGGAGTGAGCGAGGGGCTGCACATGCCTTTGGGAGCTATCCCGCATCGCGCCCCGTGCTGAATAAATTACATACCTACTTTGAAACTCACTTTGTCTCTGAGTTTTAGAGTCTGTCTGCGTGTCAAGATGATTGAAAGGGCACAGCAATCCTTAAATATCAGTGTCTGAAAGAGTGAAAAGCGTGCTACTGGCAGACCTCATGCCAAGCATCCTCGGCCGAGAGAACTTAGCCTATTCTGTCTCCCATTTGTCTATTTTTATTTTTTATTAAACTTAAAAATTTTAAAAGTGCATGGAACTCATTTTTCACAGTACCTTATAAGGCTTATAAGTGAAACTGCTCTGCAAAAAACCATTTATATGAAATACTGCTACAGAATTTTATTGCCTTATTTTCTGAAAATAATTATTTACTTTATAATTATTAGTTGGTCTAATTTACTGATAAAAATAATTATATTTACTTGCCAAACTTACAATACACAATACAATTTAAAACTGCAGTAGAACCTAAAACTATCACTTTCTAACACCTGAAAAAAGTCAGCTACCCATCACTTTCTACAAACACTTCTAAAGGTCAGACTGTGAATCTCAGAATAAGTTTTGATGTATACTGACCTTGGAAACACTAAATAATCCATTAAAAATATAAAAATCTGAACATGAACTTGTTGCAGTGATGCTTTAAGATTTTAGGTTTTGTATTTTTCAGATCCTGTACTGCATTAGTGTATAACTCTGAACTCCATATAAAATGTTAGTTAATTCTCTTCACATTTTGGTCAGACAAAACAATCCTTCTAGGCCTGAGATCCAAGGACACCATCCACCCCAAGCCCTAAAAAGTATAAACAAAAAGTATAAACCAAAGTGAATTGCGGGGGGGGGGGCGGAGGAAGGGAACTGAGCATATATTCATTACCTGAAGCTGTAATTGGAGGATTAACCTCTGATAGGCTAATAGACTAAACTTATAATTGTCTGAAAAACTCCTGACCATTGGCCATTTTGGGTGTAACCCCTTGGGGAGGCTTCATCTGCCCTTAATGTACCTGAAGGCCGGTCCTTCATTAAATATATCCACTTTTATCCTTTAAACTTTGTCTGGCTTATTTCTAGGTAAGCCCAAAATAGGCATCAGCAGCTGATACCCTTGGTCAAAAGAGAGTATTTTTAAATTTAAATCCAAATTTACCAAATCTGAATTGTGCAGTCCCTGCTCCAGATAGTAAGTATTTTGCCTATTTATTAACTGCAGTTTTTTTAGCACTTGATAGGCCAGATGTATTCTAGGTTGTCAGAGTAATCTAAAGAGATATATTTTGTAAATTTAATAAATGCATGTATACAGTGGGATGTTGCCAGTTCTGAAGCCTTTTACGCTGTTTTTCATACACATGATCTAAAAGAAGGAAGCAGAACACAGTAAGAACTGAAACTCTGCCCAGGTATCACTATTCAGAAAAAAATGCATTTTTTAGTGAAATTGGGTATGAGAATCACAGGCAGGAGAAAGCTGCACTGATGAAAGATCACTTCATTTGTAATCCCACATGCATGGGAACTGTCAGGACATTACTGCAACATTTCCATCAGCCCAGCCATTCTGTAAAATCACATATCCCATGCAATTTTTCCTTTTTATCCCAATAACAACAACTCATCAAGGAAGAACACCACAAATGCTCTTGACCATAATAAACACCTGTGAATTTTCCCTCTGCATTTCTGGAAAGCAAGCTATGCTTCAAACAAAATTTAGTACACCACTGGCATTAGAGGCTAATTTTGCCATCCCCCTCAGGATACCTGCCCACAGTGATGCAGTTCAGACTTTAGCGTTTAAATCCCTCTGGATAACAATTCCAGAGACTGACACACTAGCTCTCTAATATATTATATATAAAACTATATTAGCTTGTGCAGATAGTCTGTAACTGGTTGTCACTGGAGACTTGCAATTTGTCAGCAGGTAAAAAATTAAGGTTATTCCTTTGTTTCTTTCACAATCCAAGACCTTTAACTAGGAATCTGATCTTAGAGTGAATCACACAGAATGACACAACTGTGTTTCCAAAACATGTTAACTGGGAAAAGAAAATCCATCATTCAACAGCACAATTGAAGCAGAAGATGTTGGAGTGTCTGTGATCCCAAAGTTTTGGGCTGCTTCAGCATTTGTGGACACAGACATCATGAACTTGATTTAAGATGGCATATTTATGAAAAAAATTATACATATATTCAGTGTATCAAAAAAATCTCCAACAGCTCAGTATAATGAGATTTCTGTAAGCAGGCAACCTTTCACCAAGTCAGAGCCTCCCCTCTGATGAGCTATGCATTTAGAAAGTCACCTGCTCTCAGATTGTATCTGAAAGCTGGAAAACTACAAGACATTTTCAGACTTTGTTTATATTTCTGGAAAAAAAAAAAAAAGAAAGAATAACATCTTAAATTCTTAAATTTGGCATGTGATGAACTAATATATGAGTTCCTTAAAGCATAATGCTAGAAGCAATTATCAGGAAATACTAATTGTGGGAACTGACAGTGGTCAGAACTTGGATTCTTAGGCTCCAGGCAGAAGCTTGAAGTCTGTGGGAAAGCCAAGTACAGAATTCTCTCAGTCTGGCCTAGGAAATCATAAGGAGGAACCTAAACCAATCTTGTAGATATCCTCCTTCTGACACCTGTGCTTTTCCAGCTTGTTTACTGGTAGAGATGTTTACAAAAAGGTGGTGCCCTTAAGGACCCATCCTATTCATTGTACCGAAACACTATATAAAAAGAATCTGTCTTTCAATGAACTTTGCTATCAGCCCTCCGAAGAACAGGAGTTCTACTTGCCATTACATGAGCTGTCCTGAATTGCAACCATAACAAATGAAAAAGGCTGAGAAGCCATTCTGCTTCATAAGAGTAGAAGCAGACTTAAAAAAAAAAGTTGGTATCACCACATGTTTTATCTGTGTCATCTCAAAACGGAGTGCTCAGCTTTGGACTTTTCACTGAAGATACAAAAGAACAGGGAATCAATTCAACTAGATGTTTATGAGCCAATCTGTAGCTATAAGGTAATCCCGACCTATAATACTTTTTAAAATCAAATATATCTAGTATGCCACTTTAAAATAATACACACAGTCCTTTAAATACATTTTCATATAATTGTAACCCTATTACTCACAGAAACAAGGCCCTCCAAGACAGAATTTTCCAGTCTATTGTCTTCATGATGCCAGAAAATAACTAGTGATTTAGAAGAAAATCCTGATCAAATCTATATTTCCATGTGTATCTGATCAAATAAGAAAAAATAGGAAATATTACAACCAATAATTGGACAATTATTCAAAATTAAATGCATTTTTTTCCATTGGGAACAAGGTGACTGTAGACTGCAGACTCTTCCAGAGGAGTATCAAAAGAAATTAAGTGGACACTGTCTCGGCCTCAGCCTGTTGTCACTGTGAGCCCGGAGCGGTCTCATGATCATGATCTCCCTGTGGGATATGTAGTGGGGATGGCAATTTTCTATTAAAAGAGAAGCATCTGTGAAAAAATACTTCAGGCTAATGAAGTAATGGAAAGATCACAGAATAAGGTCTTCAAGAAGGATCTATCAATGCAGGGCAGAGGGCTCTCACCATTAGCTCCTGAAGAAAATCAAGGCAACACCTTTAAACCTGTCCTGCAAATAGATGAATTATTTAGAGTGAAAGATTTAAATACTCACTGAAATAGCAGATGCTCAGAAAATTTAAAAAATACTTTATAATTTACAGGTCCATGATTATTATCAGTTTTCAGTTCTAACTCTTGGATCACAAGACCAGATTTTTTAGAGGTGCAAGTGAAACAGAGCATTATTCAAACCAGAGGAAAACATTCTCTTAATAAACTTAGTCACTTCTATTAACTTTTTATTCTGATTAAATTTCTGAACTGCAAAACAAGATGTCCCATATCTTTCCCTTATGAAAAAGCCACCTCAATCCAAAGCCATCTGAAGCCATTTATCCTTTTCCCTGTGAGCCCTGGAGGAAGCTGGCTCTTTTACTGACTGAAGTCATGGTCACAATATTTATGAGATGGAAAGAGGGCTTGTGCACACAAAAATCAGGATTCATGTCTTTTCTGGAGAACAACAGTTCCCATGATAGGACACAATAGTCCATTTAGCTACAAAAGATGGGGAGGATACAGTACATTGCTAATGAAAGCACTTCAAAACATCAGCATCAGTGATGCACATTTATATCTATTTTGATTGTCTACAATTCTCTGCCTAATTTTCTATGACAGTTAAATAATCTTGACAAAAAATATAAGATGCTTAGAAGAAGAAAATGTTGGATTTATTTCCAGGATTTTTCCCCTTCTCTCCTACACTGAAGCAAAGGACATATCTTGCTGGCAGACAGAGCTGAGTCTCTTAAAACATAAAAAATGCTCTTTCACTGTGAGGGTGACCAAATGCCAACAATTGGCTCTGGGTGGCCTTGCTTTAGCAGATGGAATGGAGCAGATGTCCTCCATCCTCCAGAGGTTCCGTCCAATCTCAGCCATTCTGTGCCTCTGTGACATTGACTGATTCCCTACATAAACACCATACATCACCTTGCTCCAACAAAAGCCATCTTATTATTTATGGTATTTAAATAATTGTAAGAATATTTTATAGAGATAACAAAGTGGCAAATCTGATAGCATAGTAAAGAGCATAGGCTTGTGAAAGAAAAAAACTACACTTGGTAAAAAAAAAAGCTTAAGAGTGTGTGTATACATATGTATATGATTTAGTCAAATGCTTTAAAAACCGATGTCCTTGGGTGGAAAAGGTCTTAAGTGCTCATCGGGCACTCCATCTGGGCCATATGTCAATATTTAAGCACACAAAATCTATCTCAATGTTGCTGCGGAAAGTTTAACACAGAATTCATTTGCTTTTGTGGAAGGACTCTGCTACTTTTAACCACTGACACAACAATATTTTTTTTGTTAGAACCCTAACAAACCATCTTTTTGACTGAATGCGATAGGTGGCCAAGGGAAAATAATAAAGGTAAATAACCACTTCACAGAAAATGCAAATTTTTCTTTGAAAATCTGAGGTTACTGGATACACGTAAATACGTCAAATCAATTATGGAGAGAAAGCACAGGCATAGTTAGTGCTGGAAGTCACTTCAGTGTACTTGTGCAAATCCACATTCTCTGAAAGCTGCTTTTGACTGCTTATTCCAATTCCATTACACTTATGGGCACAAAGGGCAGAGCAGAAGGGCAGGAACTTGGGTTTGTAGGACATAGCACACACACACACATCAAACAGGCTCTTTAAAACTAGAAGGCAGGTTTTACAGAACCTTTGGTAAGACCTACATACTACTGTCCTACTTCCACAAACTCTTGTTTAAAGTTCACTGAGAAATTTCTGTGTGATGTAGATATCCAACAAATCTCAATGGTATACTTGCTGTCACAGAAAAATGTGCTGGTTTTAAAGAGATGAGGGTGGAAATTCAATACTTCTGTTTTGGCAAAGCTGATGTTTCCTTGCATCCAAAAGTGAACGCTCCCCTACACAGTACTAGCTAAGAGCCTGGGGAAATTGAGAAATGACAATTCCTTTGATCTCCAAAATGGCAGAAAGTATAAAACTGAATAGGAATTATCCAGTTTTCCCCAGTTAAGCATTTTTGCAACTAATGCAAAGGCTCGCTCTATTTACATTGCCTGCATGAAGCACATTCGTCAACTAGCGCAAAATCCAACTGCCCTGACAATGAGCAGTACTAGTGACTATTCCTTTTCTTTCTCTATGCCAGTTGACTGAACATGGTCTGTCCCAGTGCAGATAAATCCTGGAGTGTTAATTCATTTCCCCATTCCTCAACAACACTGTTTTACTTTACCAGAAAAAAAAATTAAGCCATTGTAAGCACTCTGATACATTACATCATAGCATCAATCAGATGCTACCAGTATTTTTGCCTCTAGTTTTAGAGGAACACTAGAACTGGCTCCTATCAAGCAACCTAGAACTGCCACCTCCACAAACAGAAAGCAATTTCAAAACTTTTCTAGTCTAACACACTGAAATTGAGTTACAAGTAATTACTGTTCTTACTTGATATGAACTACACCATTGTGTATGATTCTATTACAATACTCTTGGAAACCTTTAAACAAGGTTTTCACACAGCCAATGTAAGTCAACTTCCCTTTATTATTCTGATACCTATAGGGCAAGCCAAGTTCAAATAAAGGTTCAGAAATCCTAAGCATTGCTTCAACATCTTCAACATTTTTGAAGGTGGAATTGTTATCAGCTAAGTTTTAAGACAGAACAAGGAAGAGTTACAGAAAAACAAGACACTGAGAAGTCCCACTGCAGTCTGACAGACATTACTAATTACATATTCAAAACATAGCATTTTAAGGGAGAGTATAAAGAAAACAATCACAAAAGGAATAGCACCAAACAAGAAGAGACAGAGAATTTGCTTTTGCAAAGGCTCCAGGAGCACATTTTGGTTTTGCAGGATTAGTCCCCAGAGCACTCTGGTTGTTTTGAACTGTTAGCCTGTGGCAAGAAACTAATACCATTAAGCCTCTTAAGAAGGATACCACAGAATGACTGGGAACAGCATCCTAATTTGACTCATGGCAAGAAATGCAGCAAGGCTGTGAATTGACTAGAGGTCAAAATTACAAGCTAGAAACATGGAATCAAAAATTAGCCTAATAAATGCCAGAAGACCAGAACCAGCTGAGGTAGCCCTAACTTTGCCCTTCACTCAGACAGATATTGGGCCTGATGATTAAAGAAGTGTTAAAAGAAAGGAATTCTTCAGACATCTTGAGTCTGCAGCTTATCCTGTTTCTAAAAACACTTCCAAAAATCTTCACAGGAACTTGCAAGGCAAATGCCTCTTGTTCCAAATTTTGTCATGCAAAGTTGGAGCACATAAATGCTTAAAATAGCACCTGACCCACAGCACACATATATAATCTGAAAGCAGGCACTGATTTTGGGTCAGCCTGGGTTTGCCTTTTCTTCTAGGCACATAATGTGGGAGTGCTATGCAGAACATGCTGCAGAAGAACAGGACAGGCAGAGCGAAACAGAATAGTAAAATAACAGTAGCTTGATGTTATTTGTTAAGGGACAGATGAAATAATATACTTTCACTTATTGCTTGTAACTGACTGCTTCTGAGCTTCAGTACAATACTGCTGTGGTATTACTAGAGTGCTTAATATTTCCCTAGTGGTGGGCTAGAAAAGTTGAAGCTGAGGACATCAGTTTGGGAACAAGTAGCAAAGACTGAATTAAAAATTCAGATCACTGCCTGCCCCCATGACTGATGCACAAAGCTCTGACATAATTTCTGATTCAGAAGCTACACTGGCTGTGCTACTCTGCAATAAATTGCCTTTTACATACATGGATAAGCAATCTAATCAATAAAGGAGTTAAAGCAGGATGCACTCAAAGAAACTGCTGATTTCTCTTATTCTACCCTTTTTCTACTATTGCTTTTTCTGGGTTTCCATACACAGTAAATAGTATATGAGATTTATCAGAGGGAAGAGGTGAGTGCAAATACCTAGGTAGGAAAATAATCTGCTCAGATTTTTTTTTTTTTGTGCCACTTTCCTATTCATGGGGCATATTTCTGCTCATAAGAAACTCCATTTATTGCCAAGAACAACATCAATTGCTGAGAGTGACCTGCTTTTTTACCACATTCACATCACTGCCCCTTGAGAAATCATTTGCAGACAGAATGCCAAACAGTCTCTTGCCCAAATGACCTGCTTATTCTTTCCAAGCTTTTTCAGAACAACCATGGTGAGGTGACCTCTTTCTGCAACTCTCAGACTGGCTCCTCTCCTTTCCCCCTGCCCCAACATGAATAAGAGAGAGCCTGCAATATGCTTCCTCGCTTACTGGAATTTGGTGCTACATTACCTGAAAGCCTTATGGGGCATTTGCACATTACACATTGGTCAAATATCTAGGATTAAAGGCCTCACTTAAGTGCTGTTTTCTATCCTCTGGAGTGCTGTGTTCCTTTGACACACACTGTTAAAGCCAGTGGACATCAGCTGGTGAAGGACACCTACAGGTAAGGACTACAACGCTGTTAAATTTTACCCTTATGAAATCCCTGACATTTCATAAGCTGGACTTATGAAAAAAAAAACAAGAAAAGGCTACTCTTAAAAGGCATAAAACCTGTTTTAAGCACAGAACCTGGATTTTTTATTTTGGATTCTGCACATTAAAACAATGGCTGTAAACCTGCCTTTTAAGGTAGAAAATTCAAACAGTCTGTATTTTAAGGAAACTTGGAATGTCCAACTGCTAGACTGTGATTTATCTCATCAACTCTGAAAAATAAGTAATATTTCTAGCAATGAGAAAAATTGAGTGAAAACCAGTACTGCATTAGATGTAAGAGGAATTAAACCAACAGTACAAATTCACAGCAAACTAGGTCTCATTTATATTGATGCTCCTAGAGCTGTTTGTTTGATTCAGGGAAAAACTACCTTTGTCAGAGCTCTGTTGTCTACAGCAAAGATTATCTCTTCAAGATAAAAACTGTTCATGGAGAACTCTGCAGCAGAGTGTAACTAGAAACTAAAACTATAATTAAGAAAGAAAATGAACCAAAGCTATTTTCAACCATGTCTCCTTATACATAATTTATTAGTCAGACACTCTCTGAGATGTTCTTACCTCATTTATTTTTCAAATTTTCTACTGACTCAGATTTTCTGAGTCAATGGTTCCAACAAAAGGTATTTAATCAAACATCTATGTTTTTAATGAGAGTTGTAACATTTCTTGGGAATGCTACAAAGTGAAGTTTTAACAGAAGTTTACTTCTCTACAGATTTTGCAGCTGTAACAGATTTCCTTTTCCATGTGTTTAGGAAGAATACAGAGACTAAGAAATTCAGTAACTTCAGAACAGAATTTGAAACAGGCTAATCAGAACTAGAAGGCTCAAAGCTGGAAAGATACTGTCTTCTTGAACAGATGGGAATGACCACCACAAACTTTCATTAAAACCAACACGTAAAACCAAGTATACAGACAATATTATCAACAAGAAGTACATTGATACTGAAAGAGATTGCATTAGGGGAAAGTATTTTATCTAGATCTGATATTTTACCCAGAAAAGATAGTACTTTAATTTGTGCTGCCTGGTAGCTCCCAATTATGAGAACTCGGTTTAAATTGCTTTGAACTTTGCAAATGCTTTGCATAGTTTTTAGCACAGCCTAAAACACCAAAAAAACCCCAAACTAAAACCCAAAAACCAAACAAAAAAAAACCCAAAACACCAAAAAAATAAAAGGTAACGAAAAACTACTCAAGAGACTGTGACAAACTTTTTATTTGTGATTTCTGAGCTGCTCTCAACTTACTAGGAAGTAATATCTTACTAATTTTAGGTTCTTTTTTGCCCCTAAAAATTAGTATTACATTTGAGATTAGTAGTCAGATTCTTGTAAATCACCCAGCAGTTACTAGACTTTTGATCTCATGTGACTTCAAAGATCCTGAAATTCTTGTTCCACTTCAGTACATAGAACGGAAACAAAATTTACAAGAATGTTCTCAGCAACAAGCACTAACATTACTAAGAATAGAAGAAATTGAAATTTGAAGGAAAAACCCCAAGGGAATGATAGCAATATAAAAACAAAACTAACTGAGCATCTCAAAGGCCTCATACTACTGACATCTTTCTACAGAAATGATATGCTTTCAAATTATCAATAAGTTGTTCCCCCCTGAATGACTCTACACCCACAGACTGAGACTGTTGATTGTACCTTATAATTGTGGAGCATAGAAACACATGGTTAAGGACAATTACTAATCAGTTACCTTTCGGCTTCCTCTCAATCCCTTCCAAATTTTTTTGATCTCATCTCCAGCTCTCTCAAGCAGAAACACATCTCCATCATAACTCATACTTTGGGCAACTGAATCCATCACTACTCCCTGTCCATCCCCTCCTAGTGTCCTAAATGCATCCTAATCCTTACTGAAGCGGCATGCCTCCCTCCCTCATGTTTTGAAGAAATCAATTACTTATTTAGTCAGCTGAAGCTGGTTATTAGTGAAATTAATACATTAACTGCCCTTGGCAGAGTATTACAGCCTGTGAAAAAAGGTGCTCCAAAACAACTGTCCCATCTCTGACCTTTACATTTAACTATCTGTTATTTTTCTAAAGACACACATTAGCAATGTGATGTCCAAAACTGAATACAGTTGCCTTGCTGCAATAGCAACACACGGCAGAGTCTGAGTGCTGTACTGGAGATCTCTGTGCTGCAGTAATCCCACAGCCAAGGGCTAGAATTTGGAGGGAAGGAAAGGCCGTTCTCCCTCACATCTATCTGCCATTACAGCTCTTAAGATGCAAACATGGGACTGCTGCTACCTGATTCATTCAAAGTCCAGCTTTTATGCTGGAAAAAAATGGGAGGAGAAGAAATATCAATTTGATAACTAACCAAGAACTAAAATGCGTGACCACTAGGATACTGCCAATGTGATACCTATACTTTTCTCAGATGCTTGCTTCTGCAACCAATTTTTTTAGCTGTAGGATTTCCAAATAGGATTTCCAAATGGTCTATATCATATAAATACTTACAAAGTAAATCAAATATCCAAAGGATAGGATTTGCTAAATCTCATTGTCAATTGTTGCATCCCTATAGAATGGAAGGCTCCAAATGTCAAATAACATATTTCAGGGAAGACATTTACAACAGTATGATAATGCAATTGCATGGGTTATACAGGATTTGTCTTCCAAGGGTTCATTATAATGTAACTGAAAATTAAAGAACGTTGCCAGGTTTACTCTTCTATTTTTCATCTGAGGTAGTATATCAATAGGAAAAGTGAGATGATGTATTTTTGCTTTTGGTGGTAATTTCTCATCACAGAAATATATGTCTTTTTCTACATTAGGAGTTTGCATACCAACTTCATCCTGGATCTCCTCTGCCACAGCAGGCACATTGTAGAGGAAGGAGAGAGACTGGTTCATGCGTTCATATATCACACGTAGATGAGTCATAACCTATGGAAACAAAAGTATTTGAAGGAGAGGAATGCTATGAATAATTTGACATTATCACAAATTTCATAGATTATAGGAAGCAACACCCTTTTCACTTGTGCAGGTATAAGATTTCAATATATTCTATGTATCAAAACTGTCAAACCCCTTACAAAACTCACCTCTCTCCTACAACTACTACAAAAATACCATTCTAGATGCTCTTCCCTAGCAACCAACTGAAATCCCATGAAAATGCAGTAATGTAAAGTAGGGGTTTACCTTTGCTGTGGGGCAGAACACACACACAAGTAGCTATTGCGGCAGAAATCCACAACTTCATTCTTCTTTCAGCAACACTTACATTTACCCATACGCATAAGTTTTCACATAATATGCAAACCAAGTGAGGCACAGTGATTGCTGCATCAGAACGTTTCAGATGTTTGGTATTGTTTATTTATTTCCTAGTCCAAATAATGTGAAAAGAAACAACTCTCCAAAGAAAAACTAAAAAACCCCTAACATTTGCAAATTGCAAACATTTTCAGCTGCAAACAAAATGTTTCCACCCAGAAGCATTACTGCATCCTCTCATGCAATTATAGCTCTATTGCCTCAAGTGCCCTCACAACGTTACAGGTTGAGTTATTTTATCACATGGTATGTGCTCCCCCAGGGTAATCTACACAAGTATCACCTTTCTTCAGTAGAACAAGAAATTGAGGTTCATCTTAAAAGACTTAGAAGACTGACAGGATAATTAGACCTAACAAGTAAATGAGTTGCAGACAGCAATATGATTTCTTCAAATCCAAATATTTATGATATTGAACAAAATATTTTGTTTTCCATTTTCCAAAAAAACCCCACCATTTCACAAACAGAACTCCCAGGCGACATTTCCCCAACCATCTGGCCAATTCTAGACATAAAGATGATATATCAATACTCATTCCTACAATGACATGTTAGGCAATACACTGCACTTCTCGCATTTATATGTCAGTTTCTGCTCTTCACCAGTGCTGCCACACAACCTGCACTTTGTAAAATATCACTGATTTTTGTTATTAAGTAATCCAATGGGCTGGGGGGAAAAAAAGAGTCACGTTAGATGCTTAAGACGAGGCAAAGACAACACTCACTGCAGACAACTTTTAGAAGTGCGCATTTCTCACTCCAGTAATTTCAAGACAGCATGACCTCAATGTACACATTTGGCTGAAACAGATGTTCGAAAATCTAATCTGCTATCCAAGGAGGTACATGGTTTTGATTTTTCTTTAAGTGATGTGAGTCAATCAAAAACTGTGGCTGGAACAGTGCCTGCCACTGAATCCTACAGAGGGAACAGCAGCAGATTCCACAGATTCCAGCACACTGTTTTTACAGTTTACCCACTGTGACTCCAATTTTAATTGTTGTTTTGAAAGTGAGCTACATCTTCAATCTTGGGTGTTTTCTTTCTGCTTTCTTGCCCACTATGATTTATGAAGACGAGATAAAAGATGTTCTAAAACATACGCATTGAGGACTATAGTAACATTCAACAGTTAAATGCCATGAACGACAGGGTCTATTTTGAAAGAACACATTAAACTCGAGTGCATCACAGTAATCACATTTATAGACATTACAAGTGCCTCTGCAGTGACCATACAAAGATTGGTCAGTCAGATGGTTACACCCCTTATGGTTCTGCCACTTCAGCTGAGAGAACCACAGCCGTCTATTGTTGCCAAATCTAGTACTGATGTTTTCCCAGAGGTATTTTTTACCAAAGCACTAACAAAGGCTCTCAGCATTAATGCTCTGGAAAGCTCCTCAGGACATGCCCATGACCGATTCATGGTCCAGATAGACAAAAAACCTGTTTTCAGTTCTTCTCAGAAGAAAAATCATACCCACATTTCTATATCACTTTGCCTTAATCTTCTGATGGAGAAAATGTCATTCTTGATTGCATTTAAAGCTGTCCACAGAAAGGAGTTAGGTATTTTATAAAAAATACATTGACCGAAATTTCACAATAGTTATGAACTAACATGACCTCCCTAATCGTCAGTGGGGATTACCTGAGATCTGATTTGGGCAGCTTTCTTTGGGTCTACCATGCGGACATGTTCAAAGTGTTTGAGAGTATGCTGTCTGTCTTTCTGCTCAGCACGCACATACTTCTTCAGCATGTTGAATACGTGACGAGGCTACAAGGAAGAAAAAGAACAAAAAACCATCAGTTTAGAATGACACGTTTTCATTTCTTGCACTGGAGATGTATCCCAAGCCAAAAGCCCTTGGTATTATCTTCTGAAGGCAACTCTGACTACTATAAGGATCATCCTCTCAACTGAACACCATCAGGATGCACCATTAAATAGTAGTTGAAGGCAGTAGATAATGTTTCTGAGGAGGGTGTTCAGCCTATGTTTCTATGAATAACCAATCCCCACACTTGACTCCAAAACTTAAGGGGGGGAAAAAAAAATCACAACATTCCTGCCCAGTCACTATTTGCTACTCCACCAGAGGAGAAAACAGAGGAAATAACCACTGAGCTGAAGTACAGAACATACACATCCAGAACACACAACTGACTGAAAACCCGTAAGAAAAAAGAAACATCTGCCCAGTTTTCTTAAGTTTCTCAGCGTAGATGCCAGATTTTGCAAAAATGTGAAGGCTATTGCAAGTAACATTAACTAGTAAAACCTACTAAATATATGCCTTCAGGCATATAAATGAATACAAGAGAGAAAAGAGCAGCAGCTGAAGGGAACTTGAAAATATACAGTGAAGGCAGAGCACTGAAGGCCAAGACATGTATTCCTGTGTCCTCTCCTGCTCTGCACAATGATACGGTGCCAAAACAAAAAGTGTTCTCCAGCATCCAGCTAAGACATACACCTCCAACTCTGAGATTATGATGGATTCTGGAAATGCAGTCCCCTTCTCTCCATTCCCACTTGTGGTGCTGTGCTTGTGCATCCTACTTGAAGCTGCTGAGCAGTGTGAAGGAATAGAAAGATGACCTTACTGTGTGGCAGATTAAAGAATGAACAGAAGTAGTAAACGGGCTTGTCTAGGAACTAACAGTGACACAGGGAAGAAGGTGCGGAAGTGATAAAATAAGCGTCAGAAGCTCTGTGCACAGCTTTCCAAAGCGGGAAGAACTGTGGGTGAAGGTGAATCTTTAAGACTTAGATTCATGGACAAATATAGAGCCTAAACTGATTTAACAGTTACACAAGAGGTGAATACTAAGAGATGAAGTCCAAAGATTTCAGAATCTCTTCAGTTTAAGAGAAACAACAGATTCAAAAATGTCTGAGGAAAGTAAACCAAAGGTTATTTGAAGAAGATATGCCAGACAGAAATACAGATGTGATTCTATCTCTAGAGATCTAGAGATAGAAGCCATATCCTGCCAAAGAATTAAGCTTAGTGTCTCTGTTGCTGAAAATTCATTAATGAGGAAAATAACTCCAAGTTCCCAAAGCCAAGTACTCTCAGATGAAATTGCTAGAAACTGCGCACAAATGCTGGAAAGTAATCCTCACAACCTTGTGGTAATGTCCTAACAACTGAAATGTCAACTGTAAAGCTTTATCAAAATGAAGGCTAGAAGACCAGAAAGTTTAACAACAAGAAGAAAAATACGAAGACAGAAAATTTAGCTGCCTTTCCTGATAATTCAACTTTTCTTGCCCCCAAGACACATCAAGGTAACAGACTAGGGCAGACTAGACAGAAAAGGATTAATTTTAATTTTTTTTTCAAGAGATATTCCAAGTTAAGTATCATGTCTAAAACCAGAAGGGAATAGCTTTTGTTTTTTCATAGTACGTTTGTATTCACTGGAATGTGTGAATGAGACTTTACAAGTAGATTTGTTAATAGGACAACAATCTTGAAAATACCTAACAAATACCACTAAGAGCAGTACTACTCACTTGGGTATATTGGCAGTCCACTTTCAACACCTTTTCTAACACTGAAAAATGTCCCACACATACCACTATAAAGTAGAAATGGAGATGTGTTCCTCCAGCATGTTTGACCAAGAAATCTTCCTGTTATGGCAGCAGAAATCGATAATGCAAGTTCAGGACAATGAAAGAATATTTAATGCAAGGTGTTTCCTTAGAGGGGCAGAGACTGCTTTTTCTCAAGCAGGAAAAAAACCAGTAGAAACTCACTCTGTGTAGGAATACAAACCTAGGCAGTTTCAGTGCTTTGATTTTAAAACTATACATATACACGCTTCAGCTCTGATCTGGTGATCTCATATGGCCTAAAAGCTTGTGACATTGCTTTAACAAGTGATCCAGATCTAAGAAGCTCTTGTGAAGCCCTACTGACCAGGAAATCCTTGTGTGTCTGTGCCAGGTGATTCACAGAACTACTCAATAGGTTGCAACAGACCTTCAAGATCATCAAGTCCAACTCATGCCCTAACACCACCTCAACTAAACCATGGCACCAAGTGCCACAACCAATCTTTTTCTAAATACATCCAGGGATGGTGATTGCACCACCTCCCCAGGCAGACAATTCCAGTACTTTATCACTCCTTCTGCAAAAAACTCTTTCCTATCATCCAGCCCAAATTCCCCTTGGTGTAGCTCAAGACTGCGTCTTCTCATTCTGTCAGTTGTTGCCTGGAGAAAGAGACCAACCCCCACCTGATGACAATCACCTTTCAGGAAGTTGTAGAGCAGTAAGGTCACCCCTGAGTCTCCTTTTCTCCAGGCTAAACACCTCCAGCTCTCTCAGTCGTTCCTCATAGAGCTTGTGTTCCAAGCCCTTCACCAGCCTTGTCTGGAGACATTTGAGCATCTCAACATCCTTCCTAAACTGAGGAGCCCAGAACTGGACACAATACTCGAGGTGCAGCCTCACCAGTGCCAAGTACAGGGGAAGAATGACTTCCCTGCTCTTGCTGGCCACATGTTCTTGATACAGGCCAGGATGCCTTTTGGCGACCAGGGCACACTGCTGGCTCATGTTCAGTTGGCCGTTGACCAGTACCCCCAGGTCCCTTTCTTCCTGGGCACTATCCAGCCACACTGTCCACAGCCTATAATGCTGCAGGAGGTTATTGTGGCCAAAATGCAGGACTTGGCACTTGGACTTACTGAAGTTGCATCTTACTGGACTGTGCCCATCCATCCAACTGTTCCAGGTCTCTCTGCAGAGCCTTTCTGCCTTCCAACAGATCAACACACACTCCCAGCTTAGTGTCATCAGCAAATGTACTAATGAAAGACTCAATACCCTCATCCATGTTGTCAGTGAAAATATTGAACAGAACAGGCCCCAGCACAAATCCCTGAGGGGCAGTGCCAGTGCCTGGCCACCAGCTGGATGTAGTACTGTTCACCACCACTCTCTGGGCCCGGCCATCCAGCCAGTTCTTAACCCAACAAAGAGAGCTCCTGTCCAAGCCCCGGGCTGCCAGCTTTTCCAGGAGTGTGCTGTGGGGGACAGTGTCAAAGGTCTTGCTAAAGTCCAAAAAGACAACATCTACAGCCTTTCCTGCATCCACAAGGTGGGTCACCTGGTGATAAAGGGAGATCAGGTTGATCAAACACAACCTATCCCTTCTAAACCCATGTTGGCTGGGTCTGATACCCTGGCCATCCTGTAAGTGCTGCATGATGAGACTCAATATTAACTGTTCCATTACCCTACCAGGTACTGAGGTCAGGCTAACTGGCCTATAATTACCAGGATCCTCCTTCCCATCCTTTTTGTGAATGGGCATCACGTTGGCCAGCTGAGTCATCTGGAATCTCATTGATGAGTCAGGACTGTTGGTAAATGATGGGGAGTGGCTTTGCAAGTTCATCTGCCCACTCCCTCATCACCCTGGGATGGATCCATCTGATCCCCTAGATTTATGAACATCCAAGCAGCTCAGCAGTTCTCTGACTGCCTCCTCTTGGATAACGTGGGGGACCATTCTGCTCCCTGATACCATCTGCCAACCCAGGAGGACAGCTGTCCTGAGGACAAGCTGTCTTCCCACTAAAGACTGAAGCAAAGCAGATGTTAAGCACTTCTGCTTTCTCCTCATCTGCAGTCACTAAATTCCCTCCCACATCAAGTAGAGAACTGAGGTTGTTCTTACCCTTCCTTTTGTCATTAATATATCTGTAAAAACATTTTTTATTATCTTTCACAAAGGGTGCCAAATTTAGTTCTAACTGAGCTTTAGCCTCCCTAATGTTTTTTCTACATGCCCTAGCAACCCCCTTAATCATTTCCTGGGACATCTGACGCTCCTTCCAAAGATGATACATACTCTTTTTATTCCTAAGTGTTGGGGAAGATGAATCAGGGAAACCTTATAAATATGATTGCTTAGCAAAAGATTCTGAAAATATGAAACCTATAATCAAAATAGAAATGAAAGCTTGCTTTGAGTTGTAGGATACAGAGCTTTAGTTACTATATAACCTGAAAACAATAGCCTAGCCATCTGAAGGAGAATCCCTTTTGATTGAACAATACCCTTCTGATGGCTAAGGGATCCAAAGGTCAATGTAGCAAAAGAGAATAGTCTAAAGAGTAGTTTTTAGAGTTTAAAATATAACACAGTATGGTAATGTAGTAGTTCTTATAGGCTGTATGCATATTCTATAGGGTTTTGTGTCTTGTACTGGTTGGCTAGTGTAAATTAGAATATTCAACACAAAAGGAGATATAATGTATTGTAACAAAGCCCTTGCGCTCTTATCCCTGCCACTTCTCTTATACCTCTTGCCTCGTTCTCTTTCTCCCTCTTCCTTTCTCTCTCCCGCTCGGCCACGCTTATAGCTGTGGCTGGCAGCTTAAGCAGAGCTCTTGCACCCACGACCTATGCAATAAACTGCATGTTTCAAGAGCTGCCCTGGACTCCAGAGATTTCTACCATCGACGTCCCGTCTGCATCATATTAGCTCCTACACTAAGTTCCTTCAAAACCTCCTCCTCTCCCTGAATACAACCAGACAAATCATCCTGCTGAATTCAAGGTCAGTGTTTAAATGCTTTGGCATGCACCTGAACAGCAGTTCAACGCCTCAACTGTCATCAGCTACAGAGCACACAACCAAAAAATGCTGAGGCAAGGACAAGACCATCTACAAGAATGAACAAGAACTTGTTTAAAGACATTATTTTTTAAATTGTTCACCCCTGTTATTTTGAGATGGGTCCCATTTGGTAATGTTGAACTAATGTTACCTTCATGCTTGCTGCCTACACTTTCAAGAATTATTAGCTTTTGTAGGACATATACTCAATATAGGATTCACGTCAGTCTTCCAAACAGTACGTTCAAGCCTTACTTTTACTGGACTCAAGTCACCTTTCAGGCCTGGTGCTTTCCCCTAACACAGGAGATGTATCAGTAATTTAAACATCCTGGGAGTTGACTGCAAGCTAAAGCACAAAATGCAAGGTTTTTTGGTCCCAGAGTCACTGTTAACATTTTTTCCCCTTAGAGATCTGCAGCTGAAGTTTACTTTGTATCCTCTGCATTACACATTTTGGCAGCTGTAGGGACCTTTCTGCTATTATGTGTGGGCCCCATCATACCCTTCAACAATTGCAGATACCTGCAGAACCAAGCTGCCAGCCTCTTTCTCTCACACACACACAGCCTGCAATCAAATAATTTTATTGTGGTACTTTTCAAACAGGATTACACTTGTACAAGGCTGAACTTCAAAGCAGGAAAGCTTGGCTCCAAAGCAGGATGTGAAATCCTACCTTTGGTGAACTACCACAGTGCAAGAAAGCTAACGTGACCTGCAGCCAGTCCATATATGCACCCTACCTCAATTCCGAGCCAAGATTCCATCTACATAAAAGAAGCTGCATCCCAGCTTACAACTCGCTAATCTGTCTCCTAATGAGTTCAAGCCTTTCACTACCCTCACTGTGGCCAGAAGTCATAACATGCAACTCACACTCAGGCCAAATAACATCCTCTACCAATATAACACTGACTAGCTTATTTTTCCACAATTCACTATTGCAAAATACATGGAAACTCTTCACACAACTATCCTGAAGTCACACCACAACATTTTTACCTAAGTGAAAGATTTTAACTTTTGCTTGGCAGACGCAGTAAAAGCAAGAGAGTTTTGTACCATGGGGTGGAGAAAAAAGTTCAATTATGATAATGATAAAGAACTAGGACAATGATCAATTTTCCATGGTCACCAAATATGCAGGTTTCTCCTCAGAAGGAAATTTAAAATATGTAATGTAATCCTGTTAGCCATATTAGTATAACACCCTGTGAGCTCAAATTCACTAAAAGACCCACCAGAGTAACAATGTTTTCTCCATCTAGGAAGTGTTCAAGAGGCCAGAGATATATAAAACAATTTACTGCTTTCCCATGATGCCTTAAGTTTCAGCTTTCGTATTTTTCAGATTCTGTACTGCCTTACTGTGTGACTCTGAACTTCATATACAGCATTAGTAAGTCCTCTCCACTGTTTAGTTAGACAAAACAATCCTTTTCCAGCCTGAGAACCAAGGACACTGGTGCAGCTTTGGGGCCCAAGAAAGTATAAACAACAGTGAATTGAGGAAAGCAATCTGAGAGGACAGGATTTCATAACCTGAAGCTGTAACTGGTCAATTAACCCCAAAATGTGAATGGACCAAACTAATAAAAGTGTGAAAACTTGTGACTGGTCATCCATCTTGGGGCGAGCCACAGTTGGGCTCTTGTACTGTCCAAGATGTATCCTTTAAAGGCCTTTTAATAAATACCTACTTTATTCCTTTAAAACTGTCTAGCCTCTCTTTCAGGTAGTCTCTTTAGACATCAGTTCTAGTACCCCAGATGGGACAGAAGGCATCTGGAAAACTCCCTGGACCAGAGGAACATCCAGCTGCCCCCCCCGGCCAGCACTCCCAGGGGGCCCCAGCTGTGATCCCGAAGGTATTGGAGCCCAAGAATCCTCAGATCTGGCACAGAGGCATGTGAGTAACTGAATAAAGGTGGTATTCTGTTTTAGCACATTTTTTGCAAATTCTCGTCCTCTGGAGATCACTGACCAGCTATTGTGATATCAAAACAAGTATCAGAAATATAGCCATTAAATTCCATTCAGTCATGTTTATACCCACCAATAACCATCACATCCAAAGCAGACAACTTCAAATTGCTAGTGTGCTAGCTTCATACCATCCAACAATCCTCACAAGATCCTTCACCAAACAGTTCAACAAACAAAATAAAAAATTGCAACCCTTATATCTTTAAGCTCCATGTTATCATGATTAAGTATCCTAATGTGCATCACTTGGAGAGACACCATCCTCCTGCAGGATCTGTGAACAGCTACAATTTCTAACAACCAAATCATTCCACGTGATCTGCTTAACTATCTTTATTATGTGTCTATCCATCAACAGGTACACACATGGGGAGCTTGTGTCTGCATTTAGGCAAACTGTCTGACTGCCTTCGCAGCTCTTGCACAGTGAACACACTTCCAGCCCCAAAGCTGGACTGCACCTGGGCATATCTACATTTCTCCCAGGACAACTACAATATTTTGACACAGTTGGTAGAGCTTGTGGTATCAAACTCACCCTGGGTGGGACTGTCTGCAGGGCTGTGATGTAGTTCTCCAGAGCAATGCGCCGACGGTCATTCAGCATGGCCTCCACTCGTGCCATGTGAGTCTCCACAAGCTGCTGTCTTTCATTTGCTGCTTCTTGTTCCAGTGATTCCACTTTCTCCTGGAAATGCTGAATAAAACGTCAATCACAACAAAAACAGAGAAGACATCAGTATAGATAAAAGAAAAAAAGAGCAGAGAACAACATGAAACCACCATTAAGTAGATTATTAAATTACATCACATCCAACACCCTTGTATCTTAACTGGACCCCCAGATGGTAAGGTTGTGGTTGCATTTTCCTTTACCTGGATAACAGCTTTTTTGTCGGCCTTTGGCAAATTCTTTGCTTGGCGTTCTGCCTCTTCCCACTCTCTCATGACCTAATGAACAAAACAAGGAGTGTGACTTGCCTATTTTCCTCTCTTGTCCCATGGTTTAGCAGCAGCCAAGCACTGCAGCTCCATAAGTAATATTTTTGCATTCCTCTCCTCCTTCTATCTCTAGAAAAAAAGGCAGTTACAACATTTTATGAAGGTAAGAGCCTGTTATTAAATTTTAAAAAAGCAGTATTTGTATGTCTGAACACTGTGCCAAGCTCTCATAACTCTACTGTGAAGGAACACATTAACCAGCCCTTAAGCAAGGGAAGTGAAGATCTCCATGGGTGAACACACCAACCCTTTTTAATCTCAGACAGAAAGAAAACTGATTCCACCTATCACACATGCTTGGACAAACTGAGTAAATTTCAACTCATTCCAATTGATGGACGAGGTACAACTGACACCGAAGAAGGCTTCAAGCATCAGCACTTTGATATCTAAAAGCCTTTCACACCTTTCCTATGTAGCCTTCCATGGGAAGATCCACAGAGCTCTGGCTCTTTCTCTCCTTCTTCTGCAGTTCCAGCTAGCTCCTTCCCATCCCTAGCACAGCCACCTAACCCTATCTGTCCCTCATATGATGCTTACCCTTTCTGTCCCTTGCGTGACCTCCTATCCCTTCCTCCTCACAGCATAGCCAGCAGACTCCAACTGATCACTGTACCACTTAACTCACTCATTTATCCCAAACACAGCTGTGAGGGCGAGGCTGTTCCCACTCTTTGATAATTAAGACAGGTGCAATATATCGGGGGCAAGATTGCCTTCAGCACTATCTCTCTTTTCTCCCACAGATCATGTCTTTTCTGGTACTACAAAACCTTTTTATTTATTCAAGCTGCATCGCTGCCCAGAGTAGGGCAGATCAAAAATTACACATATTTTTGTGCTAGTCCAGCTATTTGTCCAGAAACAGGGTTGTAGAAACACTTCCAAGAACTGAATATGTATCTCAAGCACAACACCATCAGAAAAATAACGTAGGAGATCTTTCGGTGTAAGTTCTTTCAGCAATGTTAGAAGCATCCTCTCCCTGTAACACAGAGCAGTAGTATTTCACTAGTCAGGGAGTGGGTTAACTTGTTATCCATGAGATCTGAAACCTTTCTGTGGTTTTACCTAGGGCGTTCATTCACACCTAGACAGCAATTTTCCCAAATAATACATTTTATATAGGAATAATTATTCCCACTGAATGAAGTGCACACAAATAGGTGACTATTTATGTGCAGGATTAGCATGATAATAAACCCATAAGCAATTACTCACAATGTGCATTTCCTTTCCTTCCCTTCTCAATAAAACACACACTTTCACACCATTTAACAGAAATAGTAAAGATAATTTTAAAAAATTCTCAGAGTCCACATGGACAACTGAAATTTTACCAAGACCAATAGCAAAGGCAGGAGGAGTAAGACCTGCTGTGTCTCATGTTTTTAAGTTGAGCCTCCAGCACCCACCTCCTGTCTCAGGCTTCCCAGTTTCTCCACACACCACACCAGACATTGCTAATCAGGATCTTTGATGAACAGACTGGAAAGTGCTGGCGGTACCTCAGGGTACCTGGCTGAACCTGTGCCTTAAAAAAAACCCCACAGAAATCTGGGCTCAAAGGTGACTTTTACAAGTCCCAGGCCTTGAAATGTAATACTTTTCAGTTCTATATAGGGTTGTAGGATTACCCAGCAGGCTGACACCTGCGCCCCAAAACAACTCAATGTTTGGGATTCTGTTGTCAAGTTTTAATCTTCCCTTTCACCCCAAACCCTAGTAGACAAGAGAGCAATACATCAGTCATGGTAAAACCAGATCAAATAATAGTAAGCAAAATAATTTATTGGTAAGAGATTCTGGCCTCAATAACAGCCCAAAAGAATAGAGACTTGTGTTTTGGGAAGATAATGGGGTGCTGAAAACTTTAAAGTGGGAAACTGTTTCACCTGCTTTTGGGCTTCACCAAGGGCATGGTTAGGCAGCAGTTACAAGCAGGGACATGAAATTAAATATTCAGAATCATGGTCTTTATCTCACCGCACTCTTTTACTGGGAACTGTAAATTGAAATTTAAGTCCCAAGAACTGTACTCCAACCTATGTAATTGTCAGCCTAAAACTGCCTCTTCAGTTTACATTATCCTCTCATCAGACAATACCCATTGATGTTTAAATTGAAGCCAAGCTTTAAGGCAGTAGGAAAACAAAATTTACAAGGAGCTGTAGGAAGAAACTAATGACAGAGAGCATGATGGGCAGTGCACTGAAGTTATAGGTTACCACCCACATGCTACTACTGCAGTACTTTGGCACAGGAGATTTTACTGATTCTCTGACGAAACAGGACTACATGATATGAACTGACACTACAATTTAGAGCACAGTGATGTGTTTTAGAAAAAACATTTTATTTCTCAGAGTACTGCTGTGTATTCAGTGCACATTAAACATTCAGCTCTTAATTGTGCTTAGGCTATATGACTGTGGAGGCTGAGAAAATAATTTGTGTATATAGGCAACACCTTTCCAGAGACCTGATGTGCCACTGGTGGCAGGATGTGTCAGAGACTGAAGCATTACAGTTTTGCCTATTATAGCAAAAGTATATAACAATAGCTGCACAGAAGACCACCCAAGCCCACCCTGAATGAGCCTCCTGACTGAAACCCTGAACTGTGAGTTAAACGGTCTAAGGAAACAGAGATAAGAAAAGTGACACTATTGCTCAAAGCATCTGGAAGAGCATCCACTGCAGGCCCCAGCCTAGCAGGGGATGGAGGCTATAGCCCCAGACTTATCTGCTGCCAGGCTCCACAGAGGAGGGGTTTGGATGTTTGGGTGTATGTCGAAAAAGCCTCTGGCGAGAGGCAGTGAATGCCCATCCTCTGCTGTGCAGAGGAGCCATGGGGCCCCTTCACTCCAGGAAAAGCCACATACACATGAAGAACAGCTGAGGGGGTGTCATGGCCCATCAAAGGCCTCCCCAAAGAGGTCCCCAGACCCTGCATCAGAGCACTGCAATATGATGCAACAGGTCCACAGGGTTGCAAAGGACAATGTCAAACCTAGTTCCCTTAGGGGAGGCACCTGGCGTTCCCACCTGCCTCAAAAGTGTATTAATCCATGGGATTCTCTACTTTTTGACACTGCTGTGGTGGGGGACCCTCATCACCAAGAAGAACAGATGGAGGAGAAGAACGAGATGTCATTGGGACCTTTGGATGGGTGGTATATTTCTACCTAACCCCTGTCACTCCCTCCCATCCCCCCATCCCCATGCACAACTCTTGCTCTATTTCTTTCTTTCATTTTTCTCTCTCTTTGCCTGTTTTACTATTAAGTAAAATATATCAAGTTTATTTGGCAACAACATCTACCCTCGTTTGGTTTTAATCACGTTTTTTGGGTATATTTCAAACCTTCCTGGGTCCAGTCCATTTTATTCAAAGGCTTAGTTTCCTTCGGTCTTCTGTGTTAAGCTGGTTCGTGGCACCACCCAAAGGAGTCGCCAGACCAGTGACACCAGAGCACTGCATGTGATACTGTATGATGCAACAGATCAACAGTCTCGTAAGGAACAGTGTGTAACTGGCCCCCATCACAGAGGTACCTGTGTGTTTCCACCTGCCCAAACGTATATTAATCCATGGTATTCTGTGCTTTTTGGCAGGGAACTCTCACCACCTAGATGATCAGATAGAAGGGAACAATGAGATATCGTTGGGACCCATGGAGGGGTGATATGCTTCTACTTCATCTCTGCCACTCTCCCTGTCCATCCGTCCCCCTCTTTTTTTTAAATTTCTTTCTTTCTTTTCTCTTTCTTTCTCTTTGCCTCTTTTAAATAAAATATATTGATTTTTTGGTATCAGCATCTAGCCACTTTTTGGGTTTTATCCTGTTCTGGGGAATATTTGAACCAATATTTGAATGAATATTCAGGGTTTTTTCTGCTTTATTCACAGAGTTAGTTCTCTTTGCTCCTCTGTGATTAGAGCAGATTGCAACAGGATGTGAATTTACAGAAGGCCCAGAAATAATGACATTAAGCCAAGTCATAAACTACAATGATGTGCTCAACATCACTGAGCATTGGCCTAGGCTAGTAACTTTATGATTTTCTTCTCCCTCTTCTGCTTTTCTGTCTTAAAAGCATATCCCTGACATCTGCCTAATTTTTTGACTCTGAAAAAGCAGTTATGTATTTTCAAAGCAAGAGTTCCCTTGCCATCTTTGTCCCACAAACTAACCCTCTGCTAATCAGCATGACAAAAATAAGCACTGTGGGTAATGTGATTTGGCTACACCAGGTCTGTCTCTGGCGGTTTTATTTCTTTAAACCTTTTAAGGTATGGAAGGCAGGATGATAAACTGACAGTCTATACACTTAGTTGGGAGGGATGCAAATTAGTGGCCTCAGAGTTCAGCTCTGGTGCCACAAAACTGAAAGGTTTTGGAAAAGACCCAGAATTACAAGGCTGTTTGCAGAAACAATATTGCTGTAAAGACTGCTGTGCCCTGAGTGACGATTTTTGTAACTCAGAAGACTTCAGTGCTTGAGAGCATCAGTGTGTGTACTAACCAACTGAAGATACAGCTATCCATGGGCCATGCCACCACCCACAAGGAACTCCTGCTCCCACCAAAGGTAATCACTTCAGGGAACTGGGATTGAGAAATATGCCATAGCACTACAGAGGACCCCAAAGAGTAAGGAGCAGAAAAAATTCCCCAGTTACACATGTGCAGAAAAAGGCTGAACTTGGCCTCTGCACTTAAAAATTCCTCTGTTAACAGCACAGACCTATGAAAAACAGAGATCTAGGGCTCTTCAAGGGTTGAAGGCTTTGTACAGGGAAGAAAACTTCTGATTGACATATAAGCAGCAAGCCATTTAAAAGTCAAACTTCTTCAAAATTCAGGCCTTAGAGCCTGGCAGATGCTTTTTGAAATTGGGCTGTAAGTGACAGCAAGAGGGAAAGAGGCAGTATGGAAAAAGTCATTCATTATTAAGAGATGCTAAATACAAAAATTTCCTTATGTATTGAAGCAGCAGAAATTACTCTCACTTTTTACACTAGGGCACAAAAACATATATGCAAGAGGAGAATTTTTCACAGACATTTGGGTTAGCACAATCAGGCCAGCAGAGGTGCTTGCCTGAGGGCTGGTTTAGTGAGAAGATCCCAGTCATGCCAAAAGGGTGTCTATCTTTGTCAACAGCTTTTGTTCTACACTTAAGTCTTGACATTTTTTCTCCTAAAAACATCATTAAACTTCTCCAAAGAGTCCTGACTACAACTGAGGGGAGTAATCCTATTAACTGGACGGTTTTAAGGAAGCAAACAGGCTTCCCACACACAGTAGTAGAGGTGGTGTAATCTAGGGAATACATGAACCGGTATTATTTAATATCTTCATTGAGGACATGGACAGTGGGACTGAGAGCAATCTCAGCTAGGTGACACCAAGGTCAGTGATGTGATAACTCTAGAGGGGAGGGATGTCATTCAGAGGGACCTGGACAGACCTCATAGACAGGCATGGGAAAACCTCAGGTTCAAGTTCAGCAGGGCCATGTGTGGGCTCCTGCACCTGGGTTGGGGCAATCCCCAAATTAATATAGGCTGGGCAATGAGTGGAATGAGAGAAGCTGTGGGAAAAGGACTTGAGTGTCCTGGTGGACGAAAAGCCAAATATGAGCTAGCCATCTGTACTCAGAGGCCAGGAAGCCCTGTGTATCCTGTATCCAAAGCACCACTGACAGCAGGTTGAGGAAGGGATTCTGTCCCTCTGCTCTGCTCTGGTGAGACCCCACCTGCAGTGCTGCATCCAGCTCTGGGGCCCAACAAGATGCGCATCAACATGCTTGAGTGGGTCTAGAGGAGGACTGTGAAGATGATAAGGGATTGGAGCACCTCCTCTGTGAGGCCAGGGTGAGAGATTTGGGGTTATTGACTCTGGAGAAGAGAAGACTTCAATGAGACCTTATAGCAGCCCTCCATTGTCTAAAGCAGGCCTTCATGAAGGCAGGAGAGGAGACTATTCACAAGGGCGTGTAGTGATAAGGATGATTAAGTGATTAGACCTACTTTTAAACTGAAAAAAAGTAGGTGTAGATTAAATATTAGGAAGAAATTCTTTACTCTGAGAATGGTGAGGCCCTAGCACAGGTTGCCCACGGAAGTTGTGGATTCCCCATCCCTAAAAATGTTCAAGGCCAGGCTAGATGGGATTTTGAGCAATCTGATGTATTGGAAGGTGCCCCTACCCATGGCAGGGGGATGGAACTAAATTATCTTTAAGTTTCCTTTTAATTCAAACCATTCTGTGATTCTACAGTGTCACTGGGACTAAAAATCAGCTGAAGACTTATCCAGGATGTTGGAACAAGGGGCATGCAATGATTAAAAAAAAAAAAAAAAAAAGCCTGAACAAACACCAGACCTGTTCAGATTCTCAGGTTGAGAACAACAGTATTTTCAGATGTTTGCTTTAGGAAATAAATTTCCAAGAAGCAAAACTATTCTAGGACACAAGGTATCATTAAGTTCCGATCATAAGTATTCTATATGCTACAATTCAAAAAATATTGTAGACAGTCAATCAAAGGAAGAGCAAATTTAAGACATGAGGACGTCACAAGAAGTCTGAGGAGGGAAATGTATAAACATACTGGTCTCTTGAGTAAGGTTCAGTATCTGGCTCATCAGGCTATTTAGCAACTAAGTAAGGGAGCTGTACAAGGCATTAACAAACTGAAAAGAGAAAGAGAAAAAGGGGAATTGTACCAAAACAAGAAACAAGAACCACAGCACCTTGCAATCACTTAGCATAACCTTTCCCTGCTATCTTTCGGATAGCAGGGAAACATTTAAAGATTACACATGCATCACTGAATGGCTACCTCTGTTTGTATGGAGATACAGTTTTCCTGCTATTGCGGCTGTATTATTAATTCTTGGGAAAAGCTTAAAATTTTGGGTTAATGTAATTCTCCTTACAGTACTTCCTGTAAGTAAAGGAAGTTTATAAGCCTTGTGGCTTCAGGAGTGGTGCAGGATGACTTTCATGATCTATAATCTAAAGGGATGGACACTTTAGAGCACAAGGGATTAAACAACTTTGAACCAGATGTGCATCAGGTCATCACAGAGACAGACTTCCCTACCAAAAGTCTGTTATGAGCTGTGAACTATGATGTGACATAACCACTGGCAGAATCTTGGTCTCTGCTCATGTGAACATCTTTATGTAAGAGAAAAGGAAACACAAGTTGTCAGAATTTCATAGTAACTTAAGGGAAATCTCAGAAAGAGGATATGCAGAATATTTACATTTTCCCTGATGTTATGTTTTAAAATATTTCACTTCAAGTTTAGTGATAAACTTCCCTACTCCTTAGATGATTACATTTTGCATGTCAACTAGAATGCATCTGATTTTCTTATTAGTTAACTGGCTGTTGCAAAATAACATGTGCACCAAACACAGTACTATTTTAAAACTACCTTTTTATTAAATGAAATAAATTATCTGTGTTTTGTGAACAAACCAATCTATTTCAGGTTATAACATTCATCAAGATTAAAGAATTACTTGATCATTTTTTCTCTTTTGATTACAAGAAAAATGGTCATTTCTGCTGCTTTATAAGCCTCCACTTTTCAGCTTTGAAAGAACTGTACTTTGAATAAAAAAAAAGTTTGGTGCAGCTGGAAGATTCGGCTAGTGATTCTCATTTGTTAACTTTTATTTCTACCGAGAAAAGCATTGACAGCAAAGACATACTGAGTTAACTTATTCAGCATTCTTTCCAACACAACAAGTAAGAGCTCCATATTAATTTTTAGCTACATATATATTTTAATTTTCTACTAAGTACACACCTGATTTTAAAGAAAATGTAAAAAGCCATTTTAAAATAAGTTACCAGAAAAGGAAACCAGTGGTATTGGATATAGATGTTCATGTGAGGAAACAGGGAATGGTGAACTAGCTGGCCATAGCATCTACTATCTTTTAAATATTTGACAAGTTAACATGGAGACGCTAGTTCAATACTGTACAAATCATAACTTAAGTTTCTAAAAATTAGCTTTCCCCTTGTAAACTCTGATCATCAAAGCTCTGCAGGGGGTCTGTGTACTTCAAGGCATATGTCTTTTAAGATGTTATTTCATAAGCAGCTTAGGCAACTTAATGATTAATTTTTTTTTAATGTAGCTATCATGCTGGTTCTTACCAGGGCCAGCTTAGGTTGCTGAACTGGCCAGAGCTGCTTATTTGACTTGTTTTTGGAGGACTGACATTGCAGGAGAAGGGCAGCTGACCCACCTCACCCCCTGTGTGCTCAGTGCTGACAGGAAGGATAGCTAGGAATGCACCAGCTGCAGTTTCAGTCAAAGCCCTGAATCACACCCTTCAGTTGAGAGGTCCTCCAGATGCTCATGTTAAAACAGAAAATACACAGTTCTCCCAAATACTGTCCCTAATTACTCAGCTTAGCCTTTTGTGGTGGTTTTACATTTGTCGAATTTGTCTGCTAACTGCAAGATAGGATTTTGGGAGAAAAGTGCAAAAGCAGGCTCAACTCAGAAGTAAAAACAGACAGATTTTATTAACATACACTAAGAGAAGAAAATAAGAAAAGAAAAAAAAAAAACAACACAAATTAATTTCTAAAACCAACCCTTTCTCTCACTATAAACTGTTCGTTTTCTACAAACAATGTAAAGAGGCAAAACTCAGAACTCCAGATCAGTACTACTTACAAAACAATCTTTCTTTCAGTCTTTGAGAGAAAGAAGTCACTCCTGTTGTTTGGTGACTTTCTACAAGAGAAACAGTCTGCTTGTGGCTTCCAACTCAAACAAATGCAGCCTGTCCAGGAGATTCTCCTGTTGTGGAACTTCCCGTATCATGTAGCCTTTCCCATGACTACATAAATGGTGCTGTGACTCGGATTCAAACCTAAACCACTACACCTTTACATACCAGGATTTTGGAGACAAACGTGGGACGACAGAATCTGAAGACTATGCCAAGGAAATCTGCACTGACTGTCCCTTGCTTTCAGGAAATCCACCTCAACAGCATTTTTTACAAAAAGGTTATTTCAAGGGGAAGGAATGATGGGGTGACTGCATTATCCACCAACCCTCTGCATGCATAGCCAAGGCAGGGTCTCTCCTCTGCTAGGCAGGCTGTGTGCCTTTTTTTCTTCTCCAGATTCCCTGTCCATTAAATTGGCTCTATTTTCTCTGTTTAAAGAGGAGAGACATTATTTGTGCTTCAACACTTCCCAGGCAGATGAGGAGCACCTGTCTTCCTATCTATGACGTGTCATATTCTCAGTATGTGGCTTGCTCCAGTTGAATGAGTGCTTCAGGTAAGAAGCCCTGCCCAATTTATTAGAAAAGTGCCAGGCACATCTATGGTGTCAATAGACAGGGATGTACACTAAGTATTTAATTTCATTTTCATTCATAATATTTTCTTTTCATTTTTGGAATAACATTTTAGCACAGAGCTAAAGGCTAATAATGTATCAGTAACAGACAGATAAACAGAAATCCCATCAGGGGAACAAAATCATAATGAAAAAATACAGTAAATCAGCTAGACAGGTATATGAAATGCATCTGAATTATACTACATTCATTTTTTGTGGTTGTTTCATTCTCAAAAAATATGCATACAAGCTTTCCTCTAAACCTCCTATATTTTTTCTTTGTTGTTATTAAAGCAGAACTGTGACCATTTTCAATGGCATTGCTATTATAAACCCTGTTTCTGAAAGTGTGGGTAACTCATCTCTCACTGGACTAAAACCCAGGTACAGTTTCAGGCTACACAAATCTCTTTGGTTGAAGGGATTCTGTTTCAGATTTTTAGTTCGAAAGCACCAGTTTTTCCTCTTTTCTTTGACTTTAGATGCATATCATGTTATCTTGAGGCTCAAAACCACCAGATGAACATGTGATCTTACACGACCCCCAGGGCACAGACAGAAAATGAAGCTCAACACAAACTATCTCCCCTCAGCTGCTCCAAAGGAAGAACAATTAATACAGTGGCCAAGTTCTTTACTTTTGAAACATGAATAATCTCACAAAATAAACATTCTCCCACAAAGATAAGAGACATTTTTTATAGTGTTTTCTTTCCTTTAACCCTTCTAGTAACTAGCGACTTATGATCACAGTGGTGACACAACCACAAGTGTGTGTCAGTCAGTCAGCTGAATTCTTAGATGAGAGTCAGAAAGGCAGTAAATGGTGTGTTTACAGCATTTCAAATTGCCAGGGCACTTGGACAAAGCCTTGGGAAAGCAGATGAAGGATCACTTATCATTTGACAGACAAACTCACACACTTAGGAATAAGGAAATCTCTCCTTACCTGAGACATTCTTTCACGATGCTTAGCTTCAAGCCTCTCCTTGGCTTTCTGGAAATGGGCATGTTCATTCTCATCTCCAGGTGTCTCCAAGTATTTGTCAACAGCATCAGGAGTACTGGCAGCTGTGGTAGGGACTGGTGTAAAATTTGGAGGTGGAGGGAGGGAGAAGAGGGAGAAGAAAAGAAGAATTTTTACTTTAGGATGGGAAAAATTTAGAAGGATTAATAAAGAAGCATCTGTTTTAATTTCCATCAGAATACAGCCATCTATTTAGCCTCGAGGAAGTCATAGAAACAGGGTTTAGATGAATATGTTACACACAGCAAACGAATATAAATACATCAGGATTTCCTCCCCCTCCCCCGTCCCATTTTATAAACCAGGAGAAGCTCTGCAGAGTGAACAAAACAATGTTCTTGAAACAGGTTAGAAACTGTTGCCAAAAGAAAAATTCCAAGCATGCAAAAAAGCCTGGCAATAAATGAAGTCCATAAGCCAGCAAAACACCCTTTGCAAAGTTCCATACATTGTACATAAGTTTATTTTTAAAAGTTAAATTGTAACATATAAGTGTGAATGTAAATCCCTTTTAAAGCACTTACTGATTCCACAGTACCTAAAGAAATACCTCAAATCCTTTCCTTAGCAACAGTTTGGCTTCACAGATCATTACTTTATTTGTAACAATTTTGATTAAAAAAAAAACCTCACAAAGGCTGAAAATAATCAGCGAGCTTGCACTAATTGCCAGTCATTCCTGTTGGATAACTAGGAGGTAGCTGTGACACTGGTAGTGGAACAATTTCCTTTTAGGATAATTCAAGCAAAGTGAGGAATATTCCCCTCACTATGCAGTGATATCCAACCCTACTTTGTAAAGACTGATTCTGTTTTCCTTTAATATGTTAGAATTTAAGTAATTGGTATGGCATCAAACAACAAAGGCAGTTTGAAACAGTTTAGTGAAATCTTTCAGAGACTCCTTGGAGAGGAAGAAAATCCACTCAATGAAACATACCATACTCTTATTATTCCAAATCCATTATCTTAATTAAAGGTGCTACTTGGCATTTAAACTAGGTTTAAGTTGAATTTTCTCATATAAAAAGCCTCCTCAGTAAGAACTTCAAGACACGCTTCCTACCCATGCACAGCTAGAACTTGGCAATCAAGCCTTTCATGAATGCCTTCCTTTCCACCAACCCTGAAAAATACAATTTTGACTTGCTGATATCCATTCAGCATTTCTCCATTAATGGCTCAGATCATGGCTCTCAAAGTTCTTTGATGCACTTCACGACTGGGAGGAGGTCCCCAAAGCAAAACTTCCTCAAGCATCTCTGCAATACTCAGCTGCAAGGTCATTCTCTTTCAACTTATGATAAGTTTAAATATTTATGACAGGAAAAAAAAGTTAAATACTTCACATGTTGGTTCAAATTAGAACAAATACAAGACAGAAGTATTTTCCTGAACACGACTTGTTCCAAAATTGTAAACAAGAGTCGTCAAGTTCCACAGAGTAAAAAGAACCAAAACAAAAATGCTGTGGTTAGACCAAGCAAAACAAGTTACAGTAAACATTGCCCACAGCAATACCTTATATTAATAAAATTCTTAATGTTTGAAATTAGTAGTAGTCTAACTTTTGGATATGAAAATGTTTGCATTATTTCCTTTTTGAATCCTAAACTTCACCCCCTTACTTATTAAAAGGTTTAGTACAACATGTGTGGTTCAAAGGTGAAATAATAGTGCAAATTTATATAGATCAAGAAATTGTGGAAACAGAAATTAGTCACTTGCATCTACTAAAAGGTCGTAGTCAAATTAACAATTTAATAGATTAGAAGTCACAGTTCTTTAATGCCTTAGGCACTGGAAGTTGGCATGCAACTTTAGCTGCCAAAACATTTTACTTCCTGCTAACTAGGGAGATGTCAATATCCCAAACAAACAAACAAACAATGTATAAAGGAAATTACTGACAACAGGAGTACCACCTTGTAAGCTGCTGCTGTAAAGGTACAGATCTTTATTTGCAATACACCTATAAAGAAAAATTAAAGTGGACAGTATCTGCCACTTAAAAATCACCAAGAAATTTAGCAAGTTTGGAAGCTCACAGTATTTAGTCTAGAGAATAAGTACTACTGTACCTAAATTCACCCAGAAACCTGTCATAGCATTCCAAAATGATCAAAAATAAAACCACGTGTGTCAACATTTAAACTTCCTACTAAGCTTCATGGTTTATGCAAGGAAGGAGGGAACTGACAACACTGAACTCTGTTGGTTCCCTCTGCTGAGAGCCAAAGAAACTTAGTATTATCATAAAATGAATTTTAAAAAAAATCATAAAAGGTCATTTTAATGACATGTCAAAATTTTCAAAAAACTGACTGTGCCACCAGATTACAACTCACTCCCACTTTGAATGAGGAACGAATGAAAATGCGGTCAATTCCACTCGGCTCTGATGGCTGCTGGAGCTGCTGGGAGAGCTGTCTGAGAAATGAAGTACATTTAAGAGAACGTATTTGCTCGGCTTTTAAGTCCCCAAGTTAAGAATTAAACATTAATGCAATTTCAAAATAGCACTAATTTAAAAAAATATACTTCCTGTAACTTTGAGGATGTTTAAAATGCAACAATTAACAGGTAAGTAAAAAAGTTAGTACAATAGATTATTTTTAGTACAAGACAGAAATCTTTCCTTTGGTAACAGCAATATGTTTCCTTATTCTTGTCAGTATATACTCATTCTGAGGCCATTAAATCCAAATTAACCATCTGACAGATTCTATGGCTTGAAAGAAGCCATTACGGACAGTCGCACAGGGCGAGTTTGAATCATTATATTGAACGGAAACCACAGACAATACCAAACATTCTTATTAAAAATCAGTAGAGACTGAGCATGTGGTCAGACAGGCTGAAGGAATTGGTAACATCAGCCTCAAAGCCTTCTACTTCTAAGGCAATTATGTATCAATTTCCATGAAGATGGATGATAAATGAGAAAAAAAATAACAGCAGTAGCTTCTACCCAACAGATAAAAAATTTCCGTCAGACCTCAGAGCACCAGACAAATCCACTGAACATGGAGGGAGTTTAAGGCTTTTCACAACAGGACAGACCTACCTTTCCAGATAAAGGCAAAGAGATTGTCCTAGGGTGAGTTTGTGATGCTTGTATCCCTAGTTGTCTGTTCTGTTTATGTTGGATATTTTGTCTGGCACCTTTCAGATTGGTTCTGAGACTGACACTGGGGAAAGAAGAACCGCACGGTCTGCTTTCAGAAACTATTCTGACTCCTACACATTCTGGTTCCTGGACTGTGTTCATCTGAAGCATGGACAGCGGGACAGAGATCTCCTTTGCTTTTAGTTAATTTAGCTAGCTGAGGCAGAGACATTCCCTGGACTGTTTTTTTCTCTTTTTCTTGGAACTGTTTAAACCTACTCTGCACTAAACACCCTGGGAGCTCACCGGGACCACTGTGGCCCAGGAAGGCATTTTCCAGTGCCGCAGGGACTGGTAAGAGACTGGGTGAGAAGAAGTGCAACCCACGGCAAGAACGTTCTAAGTTTGACATCTCACTTTGGAATGAGAGATTTTATTGTTTCATGTTATTAATTTTTATGCTTGTGAGCACTTTGTTTGTTGAATAAATAGTTTTTTCCACTTTTCTGTAAGGAGATTTTTTCCCAGACCAGTTGGGGAAGAGGCCGTTTGGGTTTGCTTTTCCAGAGGGACCCCATTCGGAGGTTTCCTCCCAAATCTGCCCTAAACCAGGACAGAAAGCAAGAAAGCAGAATAAAACATACTTTTTTGAACCATTTTTTAAAGAGAAAGTGTTCAGGACTTTACTATTCAAATTTCACAGTGTATGGGCGTTTGTGACAACACAACATCCTCACATTTTGGTTCAGTCCAATTCCAAGTCATTACTACAAAATCTGACTCATCTGACACTTCCACCATTTGCCCACTATACAAGAGAAACCAAATTATATCCACTATTTAGTATTACTCTGTAAATTCTAACTAGTTAAACCTGAAAAGCAAACTATAGTTAGACGAAGGAAAGATGTGCTTTAGTATCCATCTTGCCTCCTGTCTAACAGAGGCTTGATTTTTTTGTTGTTGTTTGTTTTAATAGTACACAAGGGAGCAAGAACAATCTGAACTTTGGAGAGAAGAGAAATAAAGAATGGAATAAATACATTAATAATAATGAAGTGGGGAGGAGAAGGCACAAAAATCAAATAAAAGACCAAATTAAGGCTGATGGTGGGAGGGAAAAAAACAACAGGAGAGAACAGGAGTGGCCTTGATGGAAACTATTCTCCACTGTTTTTCTTTTCTTCTGTGAGACTGGGGTGAAATATGGTGTCTGTGCTACCTCTTTCAGCAACATTAGATTAGTATTAAACACAAGACATCATTTCACTGGTGAAATTTATTATATTCAGCACTTCCAATTATTTTCATTACAATTTCTATTCAGCAAAAATATGAATAATAAGGAGAAACAGCATGGTGTGACTGAAACAGTACATGAAACTGAAAGAGAAGTTACTTCAGGAACAGAAAAAACACGTTTACAGATGAGAGTATAGAACACACTGACATAACATTAAAAAGCAGGAATAAAAATATAACTGAAATAGCTTGGAAAGTGTATCCTCATAGACTCAACTGTTGTTTGAGAAACTACTGAAGAAAAAGAAAGTCAGAAAAAAACCCCTGTGGGAGATACAAAATCAGTTTGAGTTGTGCAAATAAAGCTCAAGTACTCAATCTAACTCCATTGCCCTTAAAGAGAAAATGACTTAAGTTTGGACTCCAAAATAAACCAAGAGAACTTTGGAGATGGTAGAAGTCTTGTCACTGTTTTATTGGAATGAATCTGAGGAAGAAAACACCCAGCCAGACTGCTTCCATGAGACAAAGCAGAATCCCCTGAGCAGAAGAGAAGATAATTTATCTTCCCAAAGACAGGATGCAATCAGAGTCAAACCATGTTTTGCACCTTTGGAAACACCTTACCTAGGACAGGAACTGAATGGTTCAAAATGTTCTCCTGTGAGTAAATACATTAGACCTCACTCCAACCTCCTGCACAGATCTCTCCCTTCACTACATTGTCTTGTTGCAGAAGCTGATCATGGTTCATGAAGTACCCTCCTCACTCCCATCATGCCAGATTTCTCCATGTCCCTTCCCTGGAGCTTTGCCAAGAACATCTCTAGAAGGCGATGAGATAAAATGCTGCTGGAGCACCAGTGCAGCAATCCTGCCTCCAGGCCTGCTCTTGCTCCAGCTCCAATAAAATACAGGTCACTTCGTCTGCTCCATGACACACATAGTAGCTCTTGCTAGAGCTCTTAATTTGTTTGTATCCATTTTTAACCCTTCTACTTACTGAAAGTGCTCCTGAAAAGGCTGAGATTCTGCTTGTGTTCTGCTCCTCCATTACCTGTGAGCAGACAGGGCTGTGAGACATGTACTCACTCTTTAATGTTTCAGATGTAAATGTCAGCTGATGCTCTCACAGCAGTACCTGCTGACAAAGCAGACTGGGAGGAGAGTGTACAAGAGGCTCTCAAAACAGAACCCATCTGAAAAAACTACCACCCAATTTATCAGCTTCAATGATGTATGGTGGAGAAAGCCACCCCACTCAAACAGTGCAAACACTGTTTTTTCAGCAAAAACAGTCATTTCAATATATGGTTGAGTTAAAGTAAGTGGGAGGTGATTCCCATCTATATGCACCACAGCCCTTAGGGAAAAATAAAAAATCAAATACCATTTCTCCCCTTCTTCTTTCAAGCACGTGCGAAGAATTTAACCAAACTAAAACCAGACAAAGCCAAAAAAATCTGTAAATACCTATTTGAATATTTTTTAGCTTTGAAAAAAAAGGATCAGAAACACATGAGTATACACTGTAAAAAATATGAGCTATTTTTCAACTTACCTGAGGCTTCCCTAAAGTTAGTAGGTTTTCCTGCACATGCATTGTACATGCACACAGATACATGAAACATCAGTACATTTTGATAAAGAAAAGGGAGAAGATGGGTGCGAGGGCCTCACCTGAGGAAGTGTTAAGCTCTCAGCCCCCAACTCAGAGCCCGTCTACAGTGCCAAAAAGTCACCATGCCAAGTTAGCAAGAGGCCAAGGAGGCCTGAGTGGTGAGTAGAGGTGTGGAGAGACCGCGGCTGGGGTTAGTGTGAGCCCAGGCCCGCTCCCCGCATGGCAGGCACCGTGGAGGGCACTTACTGATGCTGCCACAGACTGCCATGCAGTATTCCTCCGAGTCAAAGTTGTTCCGGTTCCCGCCACAGCCACCGTAAAAGAAGGGTGCACACTTTTCTTCAGCCACGTCAAAGTACCAGCGGGAGATCATCGCGCGGCACGGCCCAGTCTCGGCTTGCTCAGAGCACACTTCTAGTCACAGGAGACCCGGAGGAACCATATTTAGCATGGAAATGGTATCATCTTGGCTTCTTAATTAGGTGTTTCTCTGTGTCCACACAACCAAGTGGGGAAGGAGATGCACCAAGACAGTGCTTTGGAAGGAGATGCACCAAAGAGGTGTTTTGAAAAATAGGAAACCCTTCCCCAAAGATAATGAACATAAATTTTGAACTGACACAGATTCCCACCACGAAGTCTCTTTAGCCTGCTTATACCTTATGTTTTTAGCAACTTTATCTGCATACATTAAGAGGTGTAGCCCTGAAACAAATGTGGAATTTCATCCGCTTCCAACCAACTGACTGGGGGTTTTGCTGATAGCCCTGGGTGGATTCCTGTCCAAGGAGCTTACTTGGTACCTAAAAGGAAATATCTGAAAGTAGGAGACATATTTTCTCTTGTTCTTTTTTAGCTCTATGTACCGATATTTTCTCTTGTTCTTTTTTAGCTCTATATACCGTCCCTGACCAAATTATACAAAAGAAAACAAACAAACAATTATTTATACATTATAGTGGAAAATAAATTCTCTTCAGACACCTGTTTAAATGTAGCCAGTGATGAAGAAACACCCTTTTGCAAGCCACCCAGCACAGGGTTTTTAATTCATACTTCGAGGGCTCACATAAATAAAATTAGTGTTATAGTTTGAACCATCTATGGGAAGAAATCTTACCCCCAGTGAATACACCTAAAGAAAAATAATTAAAATTATTTGTACTTGTGTTCACTGTGAGCTGCTAAAGTCTCTGCCTACATCCTGCAACACAGGGAAACCTGAGGGAAGAACCAAACCACAGAAATTAAAGGAAGACAAAGCAAATTCCGCCTGCAATTTGGAGTTCAGCTAATTATACACGTAAACGTATAGCCCTTTACCAATAATGTTCCAAACAAACAAAACCAGTTTTATCTTTCAATGTACTGCACAAATCATTTCAAATATACATAATATTAAACACCAATAAACCCCTCATTTACTTTCATCCCACACACTACCTGGCAACAAACTGCCACCTTCAACTAGAGGCTTCTAAATTCTCTGCATAAATCTGAATTTTGTAGAAAGCAGATTCCTAAGGGTTGAAAGGTAGGAAAAAATATAGCACTGGAAATCCCCTGCATGCTCAACAGCTCTCAAATGTTGGCTACAAAGAATCCTGTTTTTCAGTGTCTGTCCTGATCCATCAGTTTGCTATCCTTAGTAGCACCACTACATATAAATAGGTTATGTCCAATTGCCACTGGCAATACAACCTACATTTCCTTAAATATAAAATATAGGTACAATTTTACATGCATTTAACTTATTCACATATTCTAACTATAAATAATGTCAAGAATCAATTTCAGAAAGCATACATTTAGTCTAAGGGAAACACATCCAAGACTATACAACCATCAAGGATGCACTAAAAATGCTGCACTTCTGTATGAAAAAATTAGAAGGAAAAGAATAGCGAGCTCTTTACTTGAAGAAAAAAACAAAATAAGTATCATTAATTGCACAGCACATTAATTACAATTAATTCTATATTACCACAGGATTAATTATACACCATTTTTAGTATACAAGTAGTTCTCCTGATTTATTTTAAAACCAAATCCAGCCATACAACCAAATTATACAGTCAAATCTTGACAAAAAGCTAACTTTGCATAGTCTTGGAAAAGCTGTCACTTGTAAATTAAAAATTAATAGCGACTTCTGATATAAAACAGACAGATACAACCAAAAGAATTTTTACTGACAGGAAACGTAATTTCTGAAAATACAAAGGTCTCAACAATTCAGTCTTCAATTTAATGTGGATTGTGGGCCACACAGTAAGCACCTTCTAGGTTCCCTGAAAACAGTTGTTTTACTATACAGACTGATTTATTTTGCACTGTTATCAGGTTGGAAACTACAGATTTAATCTGAAATTTCCTGTAGGTACCTCTCTCACAGAAATAGCAATAGAGATATGAATGTGCAAAAGCAAAGGTATCTGTCCATCAGACTGGACATTGGAATGGCCTCTTTGGTGAACTTATTCACTTATACACATGAAGATACACTTGAAAAAGTGTTCAGTAAACCCCAGAGTAACACATGAAAAAGAGCAAGCCTGAAGCTTTGCAACCCACTGTTGTGGCCATCGACAGGCTCCCTGCCTGACCTGTCACCTCCCATCAGGGGAGGGACATTCTTCCCTTCAGCCTGCACTGCCAACCCTACTGCCCTTGGTGAGAACTACATGGTACTTAGGTCATCACAGAGAGAAATGCTCTGTTATTTTCTAACATTTATGACCTAAATGAAGAATAAACAAGAGAGGCAGAAATGCTCTGGTTTACTGTTTCATGACTGCTCTTTCTGAGGGAAGTGTGGTACCAGTCCAGTCTAGGAAATGCGTCACTGCTGTCATTCATCCCTTTCCTGACATCATCATGCCTGTCTGCCATTCTCTGTGGAAGGCTCAGAGTAGCATTCCTTCACTCCTGCTTTGGGGAAAATGTACATTTCTAAACCAGCTTCTATTCCTGGGCAGTGGTCCCATCACTCCTGTTTGTGGGCCAGATACTACTCCTGCACCTCTCTATATCCACATCCATCCATCAGATGTCCTTACAAGAAAAAGCCACTGCATTTGGTTCTCAGCTGCAACACATCAGCTGAGAAGATAGAGAAATGAAATGCTGAGATGTGAAATTCAACTGGTTTTCTTGGGCTATTAATCCAAACACCACTTCCCCTTCCTTCTGCTGCTGCCAAGTGTAGCAATGAATGTCTACAAGGGGTGAACTATGGTATTTTAGCAGATATTAGGGGCAGGCAGGCAGCATGCACTGTTGTAGCGGGTTGGGTTTGATTATTCAAGATACAGCACTAATTAATGTAGTGGGTTGAGCTAAATTATTAATCAAAAAATTAAAAGTTGTCTTTGCCTCATATTTTAATTCTGTTGCTGAAAACTGAGGCAAAGATGACCTACTTTTTGCAAATGTGCAATTCAGTTTTCCTTGATACCACAAATAATTTGTATGCAGTACAGTATTACTGTAAACAGTGAGCTTTGCTTTGTTTAAGGAACTTGCTCACTCTTCCCCCTCCAAAGACAAACTTTTGCCCTTAGCTTCAAGAAATTGGATACAATAAAGAGGACAAGCATTTGCAACAACCCAGGTTCATGAACAGTTGCTTTTAGACACTTCAGAGTTTTCAAACCATTCTACTCCAATAGTCAAACTTTGTAACCCTATGTCCTAAACCACAGGTGCCAATACCTTTGTTCTCCAAAACCTCAGACATGACAAATTGCTTTTGAGATAATCAGGAAAGTGTAAGTCAACTTCTTGCACATACTGCAGCATGTCAGGCCAAACCCAGTTGTTTTTAACCAAGCAAGGACGACTCCCTGAAGGACAATGCTATAGCAGACCTTATTGATTTGCTTTTAAATGAAATATTTGAATACTGAAAACTAACCAGTTAAATTAAACAGCGGCGTGGTCTGTGTTATTTTTTTCTTTGAAAAGCACAGACTTTAGCACCCTAGGAAATACAGTCGTTAGGTATGTGGACATTGATTTATATTGACTTTATACAAAGTACTTCCATAAGCACTCATTTACCAAAATGCTCTAAGTAGAGCTCATAAGAATTTATGTGCAAAGATTTCAGACATTTTTTATGATCACTTTTTACAGAGGGAAATATAAAATATGGTTCTGAATGTCAGTTTAAACTTTTCATTACCATTTTTGTCCTGCTACTTGAAGAAAACTGATTTCAAATCACAGTGAAATTCTAATTGTTTTATTTCAAAATCTATACTCATGCTTTTTTTTTCCCTTATGGGACTTAAATTCTTAACAACAACATTTTCAATTGAGAAATTGGAAATAAAATGCGAACTTCTAATACGGAGAAGAATTAAAGCTACATTTACATATTTCTATCACTGTGAATATCAAGTTCATTCAATATTTTTTCAGGATTTGAATTTATTTACATGATCATGAGAACTAAGACCATTTAATGCTGGCAGTCAGCCCAAAACCTTAAATCAGAAATTAAATTTGAAGAGATCTAAGAAAAAAGGGGCCAACAGGAGGAGTTAGGTTACTAACTGTGACCTGTCTTGAAAGTCTGTTTCCCATGTCCAGTTTACACCTCTGAGAACCTATTTACCTTAATGCTACAGAAGAGAGGTACCATCATGCTGACTTACAAGCCATAGTAATGGAAAATATATTGTATTGATGAGCCTCTCTGTACTACCAGCCCTGCAAGTTTGAAGCTGATATAATCATGTACACACAACTAAATCATGCCATGAGTCTGAACGAGCTCACTGGTGTGTGTTTGCTGTCCATTCAAACTGTGTCACAATCACACGTGATCTGAACAGCTCCTAAATGAGAACCTCAAACACTCAGTTGCTTAAGTATATGGGATCAGATCTTTTATTTTACCATTTATATCCTGCTAAAGAACAGAGTAAATAACTGATAAATGTAAGAGAGGCCAAAGGAATAAACCTCTCAAATGTGTATCATGAGGCATATGCTGCCCTTTTTCAGGCACTAGTATATAAAATATCAGTACTGGAGTAATTTTGGCTTCTGTATCTTCAGGAATTGAGCTATAGTTCGAGGATATTAATACATATTCCTTTATATTAGTCTTTGTTTTTTAAACTAGCTGAGAAAAATTAAGCAAGAGCAAATGCAGTTTTTCTTTCAGTTATACTCTTTGTGTTCTAAAAAGGCACAACTGTTTTTAATCAATGAATCCATCAAAAGGGAGTATTTGAAGATAATTTCACTGAAACAAGATTTCCTCATTCCAAATATATGGTTAGAAGAGGCAACCAAATTTTGTTGCCTCTTGTCAAAGACAAGAGCTAATTTCAGAAGAGGTTTTTTGAATTAGGAGAAGACAGCTGTGAAGCTGGTGCATGCTCTGTGACTAAAGTTGGTACACAAGCTAGGCAATTGCTAAAATGCTTTTTTACAGTGAAAAGTTTAAAAAGCAAAATGATGACTTCTCAATGTAATACTGAGGACAGCTCCTTCAAAGCTGTTAAATACCCTTAAATTGTAACTTCTATCCTGTGTAATCAATATGAAATTCCCTCTATGTTTATTCTTAAGCTACTGCAAAAGCATATTTAGAATATTTTAAAAAAATAATGGTATAGTCTGCTAGAATACAAAATCTTACAGTTCTGAAGTGGAACAAATATGCAAAAATATATTTTTTATTTCTTGTGCACAACAGAACTGCATTTGCAACTAAGGTGCCATAAAGTTACCACTGATGGCCAGAATGCAAACAAAAAATCCAGCTTGATTTTAAATCCAGGTTAATATAGTTTCATGAATTTTGTGTTTTAGAAAAGGGAGTATTTCCACATAACATCACAATTCTGTTAACATGGCATGACAATGAATATGAGGACTAGCAAAGAAGTGCATTCCAGTCTTTTTATACAGTAAAATCTTCAGCAAAATAATATGCAATTAATTACTGCTTCAATATAATAAAATGACATCTTCTCTAGGGAAGCAGATTCTTGGTAATTTTTTCTGGCAGGATATATTTCAAATGAAACTACTCTCCACCTTCCAACTTCACATAAATTAACACTATTACTGTGTTTAATATTTCAGTACTTTTGCCCTTGACCCAAAAAGGCAATACTATATTGGTCTCCCGCAACAAGGTCACCAGATTATAAAAAAGATTTCCTCCAACTGCAACATATAATAAAGTATTATATTATGGTGGAATGGCTGTGCTTTAAATAAAAATGTCTAATTAGAAGCTATAAATGCAAATTCATTATCAGCTCTCATTCATAAATTAGAGTAGATTATCATTCTTAATGAAGATCTCATACCAAAAAAACCCAGTGGATTAATCTTAGTATGTACTATTTATATAGCAACCAATTGTGTTTTCTTGATATGAAATGCAAACACACATCATCCCTCTCCAAATAAAGCCTACTGCATAGTCTTGAAGGTAAGGAAGAACAAGGAACTACTACTATAGTACAAAGATGATAACCTTCCAAAGAAGAACAGTTGCCCTGATAAGCTGTGGATGTTTCCTTGAAGTGTTCAAGGCTAGGATGGGCATGCCTTGGAAAACCTGGTCTAGAGTAAGGTGTCCCTGCCCATGGCAAGGGGCTGGAACTGGGTTTGAGGTTCAACTGGGTATCTGAGGTTCCTTCTAAACCAGGCCAGTCTATGATTCTATGAAAGTTGGGCAAAGGTATGGAATGTGGAAAAAAAATCACAAATTAATGTAGCATACACTACTAATATTGTCTCAAAATTCTCACCTGACAGGTCTGGCAATCAGGGTTAATCTCTCTTGCTTTACAATATGTAGTAAGAGTAATTGGATAGATTTTAAGTCTTTCAGTTAAAAATCTTCAGGAAAAAAGCACACATGATGGATTAATGACACTAAGACCTACCATACCAACATCAAACTACTTTTGTCTTGCTAGGAAACCAGCATATGGTCTCTCACTTGTAACTCCAGACTGTAAATACAGTTGTAATGTCACGTGAAGCAGCACTGGTTAGATTGTTTCCTAACTGCCTAAAGAAATCCAGCTGAATCAGAGAAAATCAACCGATAAAGGGCAATATTACACCGCTGGAGGAGGCAGATGTGGCTTATGTTGCTGATTCCCCCACATCTGCTGGCAGGTGTGCACAGAAGCTGCCAAGTGTTTTGTGCCAGCTGCTGGGCTGATCCCACTGCTCTCCTCTAATGAGATCTGATTGACTATGATGTTGATGGGAAGCACTAAGCCAAAACTGCTTATTCTTTGTTGTATGCCAAGAGGGACTAATTTTTTTGTCAAATCCTGTGGCCTTCTACTATCCTGTGCAGAAGGACAGCAGAAACAAAATCCCAATCAACTGCACATGATGGGGGAAGCAGGGCTCCTATTTTCCTCCATCACACAATGGAAAAATCATAGGGAGCCTGGATCCTCAGGAGCAGCTCTGCAATACCCATAACACTATGGCAATGATAGCAGAAATAAAACCATTCCTTTGCCTAAATTCTGGCCATTAGAGTCACTTCCCTTGCTCCACACAGACATAAAAATCAAAAGTAGGGCTTCATAAATGAGACATATTTTCCTCAGCACAAATTCAGTGCTAACATCTTCCCATCACCAAAGGTGAAAAATGTATATTTCAAGCTGATTTCACCATCTAAAACCCTGTAATCTCAGACCCACAATCCTCTGGATTTAACATCTGAAGCCCAGTAAGAGTATATCTAAAAGTTTAAACTGGGTCTCCTGCTATACGCCCATATGAACTGAGAGTAAAGATGATCCCTCACAAAAGGTAGGAAAGTGAAAACTGGAAAATACTGGGCTATAGGAAGTTCATTCTTATTTTTTAATAAACACAAAAAAACGTGGTTGCTGCAGAAACTGAATGAAAATACTATCCTCCCACCAATGGACCTTTCTCATTCTCTAGGCAAAATTAATTTCCTTTTCACTGAAAGGAAGTTTGTAAGTGGTTCTATGATTACTATTTTGGTCACAATTCATTAAAATATGCAGAGAAATAAAACTGCCTGAAAAACTGATTGTACAATAGCTCAAGTATCTTTAAAGTATAACACTGCATTTATGCTTTTTAATTATTTATATATGATTGCAGCCATTCCTCTGATTTGGCAGAGAAAGGGCTCACTACCAGCCCACAATTAGATCCTTCCTTATGGCTTTAGAATGGTTGTTCATTTGAAAAGCTGCTCCTCTTAAACTAGATAAACCCACTGTCTGTGTTCTTTAATGCTAAAGACATAATCTTAGTCACAGTTTCATAAAACTGGGTGTAAAGGGTTGTGAAGATCATCCTAGGATGTTTTATGACTAGTGCTTGGGCAAGGCAGTCTGGAATAGAGCTCAGTTCACATGAATGAAGCTCTTGACACTTCAGTCCTTTTGGAGAGGCTTTCAAGGTGTATCCATAGTAAAGACCACTTCTTAACACATATGTTCTCAACAAGGTCCCTCTGCCTCTTCCATTTACAATGACACTGACAAACTTTTGTGTTTGCATCAGCAAGATGCTCACGACACAAGTTCCTATGCTGGATCTGCTGCCTGCACTAGAAGGACAGGGACCCTGTGAGAAGCTTTCTCTTGTATGTAGCAAGGGAAGCAAAAGCAAGGATTAAGGCTATGTCATTTGGACACTTCTACTTTAATAAATAAACAAGCACTTTGCATAGTGCAACTCTGTCAGATATCACTTACTCTCCAGGATAGTCCCTACACCATCCATGCTCCAGGAAGGCTGAAGGTCAGGAAGCCCAGAGGCTTGTGGCAGAACTGTGCTGAAAACTTGTACTGGTAATAGATCGTCCTAACATCACCTGAACCAATGCGTATTTCTCCCATAGTCACCCAAGGTGGGAAACGTTAGACTTGGGAACACAATATGCTACCATTTAATGATCATCAAATATATACATTTCTAAAGGGCTTCTAAAACGTCACTTCAACACTTTACTTCATCTTTCATATGTTATGTTTTATATTCAGGTGATTGTATGCTACTTTCCCGAAAGCTATAAATCTTAACCTCTTTGAAACATCACCGTCAGTAAAAAACATGTTCTACCAAATTTGTCCTCTTTGCCACTCATCCAAAATCCCATTGAAGTCAAGTGTATTTTTTTTTTCCTTTCAATATTCATTTGCCTGTGAGAACAGCACATTTTATCTCCAGGGCATAAAAGCTCACATATGGAAATACATTTAATTGGTTTAAAGATATCAATTCCTCCTACCCCTCCACACTGAAAAGGCTCTTCAACAACTGAGCAAAACACTCCACAGTTACATAAGACAGAAACACACAAGACTGAGTTGCCAGCCTTAGAAAGAAACATTTGCAAGTGATTTTAGCAAAGCTTTAGTGCTCCATGTAGACTGAACAGAAAAATATAACCAAGTAACTCAGCTTTTCCCAAAGCATCCCCTGGGCATGCTTCTGCACCCTCACGTGATAAACTGCAGCCATAACCCTCTGCTCTGAAAAACACTGGAAAAAAGACTCAAGAGAAAGGGACATTGCCACATGCAAAATGTGGGACTCCACTACCACTGGAGTCCCAAGGATACCCAGTGGCAGGGGATACGGAAGCATGGGGAGAGGAAAAGAGGGAGGCCAGATGTTTTCTGCCTCATTTCACAACAGCTCCAATTTCTATCATTTTCCCTCAGCCTCCTGCATGTCCCAACTCCTTTCTTTTCAAATGTAGTCTTTAATCTCATTTCCTGCCACTACCTCCAGCATTTATCAGTAAAGATGTAAGCACTGTAGAAGAACTGGGATCTATTTTACTTAGATTTATACCACACTGAACTGTATCATTAAAATAGAAAAATAAGCATAATTAATTGCAATATGCATTGTAAGAGAAATGCATTGAAGGAGAAATGAGGCATTTAAAAAAACTGTGTTGCTGATTGTTGCTATTGCTATGAACTAGTGTAAAATTCAAAGTTTAAAATGCAGTCCTGTTAATAACCAAAAAATTTGATGAAAATTAAATTTTAGAAATGAAGAGTTATTTCTCACTCTATGTATTCTATTTTTTCCTATTTCCTTCTCCCCCACACAGTAAAACTCATTAGTTTAGGTTCATTTTTCTGCATGGTTACTTTAAATTCGTCTAACTTTACTGAATTACTAATTCATGGAGAAACACAGCAAACAAGTATCTAACAGAACCACACAAAATGACCCATTACTGCTGTTAATATGAGAGACCAAACCAGCCTGTGCTACCTCCTGCTTGGAACTGATACTCCCTATCCTTCTGTAACTCATGTGCATGATAAACCATACACACTTTCCTGTTCTATTTGCTATAAGTAGCCGTTGAATTTTATTCAATGCTACTTTAAAATAAAACCAACCCTTCTGTTTACATGTACACAACAAACACACTTCAAGGACAGTCAGTCCCTGCAGCATATGTGCGCCAGGAGGGCTAGAGGTCAGAAACCCAAAGGGTTGGGGCAGAACTAACGCCACAGAATATTTGTAATGGGAAAGGGAAAGGCAAGGGGATTAAACATGCCAATTGCAGGAGCCAAAGCACAACAATACTTGAACTTTGGGTATTTCACTGTTTGGAACATTTTTTTGTTGTAAAGGGTAAATATGCAAAGCAGCAGGATTAGTTTTTTAGCTCCAAGCCTGATGCTCATGGATTTACCTCTGACAACCTCTTCCACAGACTCTGTAGTTGTGGTGGTAGTGGTTGCAATACTGGTAGTTCTTTCAGTTGCCTCCTCATACTCTTCTCCTGTCTCTTCAATTTCATCACCATCATCATCATCAGCATCTTCATCTTCCACAACAGTTAGCTCCTCATCTTCCTCTGCTTGTTCTTCTACAGCCTTATCATCGCTAAATGAAGAAAATTATCATGACGTGTCAGCAACAAAATTACTTCAAGGTAACATGAGAGAACATTTTATTTGAAAACTCCGTAAGGAAAACAGTTACCTGTTTCTCAATCTCCCTCCCTTCCCTTTAAATAGAAAAGAAAGAGTCAGGGACTCTGGAATGTCCCAAATAGTAAGAAATGCTACAAAAAATGTCTAAAGAAAAGAAAAAAGTCAATATTAGCATACCATATATTGACAGCTGAATAGTACTGTAAACCTACTTGCTCCATGACACCATCAACCAAATTTTATTTTGAAAGAAGATCAAATTTGCACAAAATGCACTCAGTTGATGTGAAAGAAGCAAGAAAGTTCCTGAGGAACTTCTCCACCTCACACATGAGACAGCTTATCTAGAGGGTCCCTGCATGCCCTTCACAGAGGACAACCAAGTGTTGAACTGATTTTGAATTACTGACTGCAGAGCCTTTCCTTCTGTTGTTACAAGTACCATGTGAATGGAAAGGACACTTCTGCAGGACAACAGGAGGAAATACTGAGGTTAACTAGTCAATGCTTTTGGGGGATTAATATGTCAAGAATCTTCTGGGATCATTTTAGTTCTGAGGGATACAGAAAACAGGTAAAAAAACATATGTTGGGCTACTGCTACTGTTGCCTTTAAAATATTTCCAAAGCTTAGTGCTCTGTTGTGGCAAGGTTTCAGGTTTGTTTCTGATGTTCTACACGAAATTCACTACTAATGAATAAATGATCTTTAAATATTTAAACATGCAGTGACTTTCTGTCACCTTCATGCAGAAGTGGGTGTGAATCTTACTCATGGCATCACATATGCTTGAACAGCCTTCTAGGTTGAACAACTGAACAACTTCCTCAACTCATTTTGGAGATCAAGCCTTGAGTATTTCATTTTATATTATGTTGCCTACTGCAATTTTGAAAGCAAACTCAGCAAAACAGAAGACAGAATGATTCCTTTTTAACATGGCATTAAAAAGTTGATGTTGGTAAAATTTTCGTATGCCACAGACTTGACACTATAGGAGCAAGTTAAGCCTCTATACAAACAAGAATAATTTGTCTGTTCCCTTCTCTCCAAAACACCTGACTTCCAGAAACACAAGAGAGACTTCAAATAATACTGAAACTTTACACTGGGGAAAACCTAAGTATGTTTTATGAATAGATGTGGTTAAAGCTACCTTGCAGAAGAGTCTGAATAAAAGACGATTTGTTTCCATTTACACAGGAGAAAAAGTTAAAAAGGGGCACAAACCCACTTGGTTCCTCTCTTAATTTTTCTTGATTTCTAAAAACTAGCTTGGAAATTTCACCATCTCCACTGCACTGTTCTCCCTGAAAAACTGATTTCGTTATGACTGAAATGTCCAACTTCACTTTAAGTAACTCCTTTTAGTAGAATGTATATCTTCAGTCTTTGCTTTTTTTTTAGTCAGTTTTTTTCCTTTTTGCAAGCATGAAATAAACACTATACATACACCATCACCTCTGAACTGCAAGAATAAAGTGGATTTGTCAAGTCCAGTATCTCCAGATGATCTCCAGGTTAAGGGGCTTCCAGTCTTGGCTCACTATGGGCATTTAAACTAGGCATGCTGAGTATAGGACATCCAAATTTTCATCAAGAGCATCAGATACCATACGCCTATCAACACTAAAGAAAGATGTGTTCTGTCCTTCTCTCACCTAAGCTACAAACACAACATGTTTTTAAAAATCTCCAAATTATTTTTCCTCTTCCTTTCTCAGGAATGATCACTTTCATACACTGGCAAGCTCATAATGTTAAGGACAACAAAAACAATCAAGTGAAACAAACAAAGGAAGATCAATTAGTAACATGTAAGTTACTTCAAAAATAATTTGCATGCATGCATCCAATATCCGTATTTTTTTAACTACACAGAAGCAACCACCTCAGCTATGTCAGTTCACAGCATTTTTCCCTGAAATTCTCATTATGAAGGCCAAGGTGGTGGTGGTGGTGGTGGTGATGGTGGTGGTGTTATTATTAGGGGGCATGATGATGAAAAGCACTATGATGGGATGAAAGAGGACAGTTTTCTGTATCCACTGGCTGGCTGTACCTGCCATTACAGTGGGCCCTGGTTCCCTCTCCAGTTACTTGTCAGAAGCAAATGCTTAAGGGATAGCCCTCACCTGCCTCCTCATTATTACCTGCTGCTAGCTGAAAATCTAGACATCTGAGAATGCAAAAAAGACCCACAAGTGGTGAGAGACTACATCAGTGTAAGGGGTCAGGCTCCTGAAAATATTCTAAAGAACTTGCACAAAAATGTACTATAATATTACTAAAATATTCTTTTAACAGTTTTGATTGCTCCTAGAAAAATCCTATTTCTGCTAGCTATTCTGCAAGACTCAGTCACAATGGTCATATTTCACAGAATTATGTTTTATTCCACGTTTCAAGAAAAAGGAACAAGAAGTCAGTTTACATCAGATTTAGATTTATCAAAATGAAAGTGATTTTTGCATACTTTTAGTATTGGTAAAGGTACTACATCTTGCAAGAAACAATGAAATACACTTAGGTGTTTCTCTTTGGATTTAATAACTGTTATCACTCTGGCTCCTCTTCAAAGAGAATGCACATGAGACGACTGACAGAGTAAAACAGGGAAGGGAATGAATATCTCTAACACCTGGAATTACAGCACGAACCTTTCAAATGGGGACAAATCCCTCCCTGTTGCAGAGATGTTTCTTCCCACCACGCCAAATTCTCTGATTCCATTTACATTTCTCAATTAGCAGCATCGCAGTTCTGTTTCCCACACTGTACATCTCGCTCCTGTACACCTTTTACCTCAGTAATCAGTTTAAATCCACTGTTTTCATGCACACATTTACTACCAAATGAATGTAGATATCAGCATTTTTCTCAGAAGTCTTGAAGCTTTATTTAATAACAGATATGCTTGCTTCCTGGTATTATTATTATTATGTTTTACCTTCTTCTGTAAACAAGTATGACAGTCTTGTTTCTCCTGGAAGAACAATACTTTGACAGCTTTTTCTGCCTATTCCCTCAATAACACCCCAGCCAAGGTTTTACTGGCACCACAGAATGTAGTGTCTCATTTACAGGAATTTGTTGACATTTCACCTTAGCTTAGTGGTACCAGTGACAGAATTTTTCAAAGGCTGCTCAAAAAAATTACTTGATGCACTGAGAAATTCACATATTTGTAAAGCCATTCAGCCATTTGTCTGAATTTACAGTTCAGCAATAGAGGGAAATTTTTAGGCTTCATATAGCCATGAATATACCTGCAACTCCTGCTGACATCTCAATCTGTCTGTGGGGACTTCAGGCAAGGATAACCAATACTTCTCTTTCATATGGACACAAAGGCCATCATGATTTTGAACCTTCTGCTTCAATTTCCTCACACATGGGATTTTAATATCTATTTCACCCATCATATAAATTATGTTCCTCTTGAGTCCAAGTAGCACACCGGGTCAATAGAGCAAATCATCTCCAGTCCTATGTGTGGTGAAAGAGGGTATTTGAAGTTTGGTGATTTCAGTCCTGTTTCTATTGCCACAAACACACTGGGCCTCCAGGCAGCCTTAAGTCCCACTCAGTTCCTTCTTGCCTCAAACAGAAACATACTGACCACTCCAGTGGGCATATTTCTGGCATTTAAACACAAACCACTGTACGGCTTTTGCTAGTATGCATTTAAGCACATAGTTACAAGCAATCTTTAAACCATGGACCTACAAATGTATATCTAGTAACCTCCTTTTCCCAATCTATTACTGCAGTAAGAACCAGCACCAATGTATTATTTATTCCTTTCACTCAGAGGCCTGCATCATTCGTTATTTCAGGAAGGTAAAACTGAAGGAAAGGTAAAGGAGAGTGAAGGAAAGCCAACTGTGTTACTTCTTGCTGTTCAAGAAATAAGAAAACATTAGTAAATGAAAGTTTTCTTTCTGTATTCCAATAACCTGCAAGAGTGACAAAGGCAGAAAACAAATGACAAGAACAATGAGTTTTCCTTTCTAATGTTGTTCCAGAAATAAGGGGCTGCAGCATAAGCTACACTTTAAGAAGTTACATCTCTGCAGCTACTAACTGCATGCAAAGCTTTCAATTTAGGGTAGCAAATAACTGTGGACTAATTACTGGTATTGAGTAGTGTTTCCTGCTTGTCTGCAATGAACGCTCATCCATTTTTATGTAATTTTACCATGATTTTGCTAAATAACTTGAACAAAAACGTATACTTCATCGGTGGCTGAGATAAAGAATGCAAACATGTTCACGACGGGTGTTTTAATATCTGAAAAGATTAGCATTCACTACACTTTGCAACTGTATTTTACTGCAGACAGAGCCCATCTATCCTGACCATGCTTTTACTTGCCACCAAGCCTGAGCCACTAGCTGAGGAAAAGCTAATTCCAGGATTGGAACCAAATAGCAGCAGCAAAAGGCTGCTGCCTGGGCAAAGAGGGCAAGGCCAATGTTGGCTTCAGACAACTGCAGGCATTACACAGGAGAAGCTCTTTCAGTCTAACAGGCTGAGCCAATGCTAATTTATGCATCCATAACTTTTACCACTGCAGGTACCATCATCCCAATTTCCAGCCTCTTGCGCTTCAGTGTCCCAAAAGTACAAAACCCATCCCCTCTACAACTCCTCCAGATGAACTCCAGAACTGCTGTGAGGCAATGCGACTGTCCAGTATTCTGTCCAGGCTTTAGCTTTGCTTACAGCTAAAGAATAATGGTGAGCACAGATATATATTTATCGTTGTGTATAGGAAAGATCCAGACCACCAAGTTCTTCAGCTGTGGGAAAATAAACAGACATATCCAACAGCAGCCTTCTGCATGTCTTAAGAGAAAACAAAGCAGAAACAGAAAACAAATTACAAGAGTAAGACATCTGGAATCCAGGAAAAGAAGATGAGTGCATTTGAAGTGGCTTATTTACCAGTCTTTTGGTTAAAAAAAAATCAGAAAGCTAACAGGCAAAGAAACAAATATTCCCTGAACAAACCACATCTGAGGCCAGAGCATTTTTTTACCTCACATATTTCCAATCCCTGCATGCTAGAAAAACTTCTTCTGAACTAAAATTCCGAAGGACAAGATTTCTCAGAAACCAAGTTTGATGCCACCACCACACTCTGAATGGTGTCACTAACGAAACATTTGAGGCAAATGTAACCAGCAACTACTTAAATCTAAAAACTAATTGAATGGCGCATTTGGCACATTAACACTTTTCCCACTGTACTTTGTTATTTGATTTTGGCACGCAAGCTGACTTCAATACTGAGTATAGCAACTTCGTGTAGTAACTTTGTGATACTGAGAGTCCAGGTAGCAGATTTAGGCAACACCTATCAAAGTAGTTTTGCATGGGCTAGAGAGAGGAAAGGAAGTCAAAGACAAGTTGAAATGGAGATTTCAACACTCACCTTTAAAGTCTGTGAGTATGGGATTTTAACAAGACATCTGTTTTTTAAAGCATCAGGGAGGCGGGAATAGACAGCAGGGCAAGAATCAAACTGCACTGCAGTTGTGAGATTAGGCACAAGAGCCAGGAAAGAAAAGGGTTTTGCGACGTCTGGTCTATGATTTTTTTAAAATAGCATATTGGTATCAAAGTCTGGAAAATTACAGAACTGACAGTCTGACCCACAGCAGTGTCCCTGGTCTACCTGTTAAGTGACCACAAAAGCAAAAAATGGTCAAGAAGTGCCTTTGTTATTTTCATTAGATTTGGGTTATATATTAGATTAGGAAATTGGCTATCTCACATGAAGAAGAAATAATACCACATTTGGACACATAAACACCTATTAAGACACTTTTAGACTTCAAAGAACTCAGATGGGCACAGCAAGTTGGGACAGACAATTAATATTCATAGAATTTTTCAGATATTCATGTTGTAAATTCTAAAAATTTTCCATTCTGTTTTTCTTTACTGAAGAGGTTGCAATGATCTTTATTTTCACATTTTCTAATTAAAAAAATCAAATAAGTTATTTCAAAGGGCATTTATGAGTTCTTAGAAAAAACAGCTGAATTTTGTGCTTCAGACTCTCTCTCCTTCTATTGTAACTAAGCTTTTATACAAAAACAATACCAAAATATGGACCTGTTTCCATTTAATTTGTAAAAAATTAGAAAAGTTGCACTAAGAATCTTTCAATACTATTTTTAAATGGAGCACTGATACAAACCAAACACACAATCCTTGCCCTACTGCCTCCAAGAGATACATTTACCCTTTCACCCCATAATGAAATAACATCTTTTATACCATTAGAAATTTCTTTCCATAGCTGAGTTGCTTAAAAAGCCACACATACAAGGTAGCATTTCATGTCACAGAAGCTACCTATTTACTGACAGGCAAGTAAACTTTCAAAACTGACCTAGTTTTCCCTCTGAAACAAAGTGTTTGCTGGTGTTATTGTTCTGACAGGTCTTTTTAGAAGATGAAGGATTCAGCATGAAGTATGCAATTTTTAAAGAACAGAATATTAATGTATTTAACCCATTTGTTTTCTTGCTTTGGTTATTTTTGCTGAAGAGAAACTTAGAAACTAGAAAATTAGACCCACAAACACACAAAATCACACTTTGTGAGCCTGATGACAATGAATAAATATGTTCAAAATCCTGACAGCAGAAAGGCATTAAGAGTGAAGGTGACATAAGACGATGGAAGCAAAATCATCTACGCAACTCTGAGAATCAGCAGAAAAATCTGCATCTGTTACAACATATTTATTTCCACAAAACTTGGGATGTACTCAGAATGAAATATTCAGAATTTCTTCGTTCAACATGCTATCCTACTGATTATCCAGGCCAGAGAGCATCACATCTGTACCAAACCATTTACTTGCCCTGCTTGTGGAATTCATCATCTTGCTATTCTCACACAAGAACAACAGGGGAAAACTGGAAGAATAACTTTGTTTGACAACTGAGAAAAAAACTCCAAACAAAACAAAACCATCAAAAAACCCCCAAAAACGGAAGCATGCAGTAATTCTGGATGTTCAATTTAAAGATTTCTGGATGTTAATATTTTCAAGTGTGCCATCCTAAACTTCTTAAATATGGTTGCCACCAGCAGCAGCTGCAAGAAGCTAAGACTTCTGCAGAGCAGATAATCTCCACTCACACTGTCAGAAGAAAAAAGAGGCACCTTTCAACTAAAATTTTTATGGTGGCCAGAGCCTGCCAAGCCTGGCAAAAGACATAGCAGAAACGAGCACAGATTCAGTTCTCCAGATCATCATTTTACTGTTTAAGCCTCTTCTTTGCTCAGGTCAAAAATTCAGTGTTATTTTTTCCATCAGAAGTGATCAAACTAGAGAAGCCACGCGAAGGAATGTTTTCGCATCGTGTAATCAAGCTGAAACATTTGCATTCAGGATTAGAATGCAATTTTTTTCTGCCAGGTAAAAAACAACTTAGATGTTTTTGGTGTTTCATCTATGTATCCCAAGTGTGTAGCCTTTGTTAGAAGGCAAAAGGAAAAAAAGTACTAACAAAGACCCTTTAGTCTACTAAAGTACAGCTTCACAAAAGGTCGAATTCTGAAATTCCTACATGTACCACCCCAATGCCAAACTCTTACTTCTAGCACAGACTACAATTATCTCTGAAAGGTAAAGCAGAGCAGAACTGCTAGATAACTTTATGAGGGCATATCATACTATGCATCCTGCAGCACACAGTCATGCTAGTGTGACAGTATGTATCAAAATGACCAGGTTTAAATTACCCTCTTCCCATTTCTTCATGCATAATACAGCTCTTGAAATGGGGCAGTATCTATCACAATGGCACAAGAATTTCTGAGAACCTCTCACAGATCTATCAGAAGGGTTTCTTAAGCTGATTACTACATGAATCTTTCTCTTCCACATTTCAGTCAACACCAGTCATTGTAAGTGACAACTTGAAATTTTTGCTTACAAAATTGTTTCCTGGTATTTAAGGAGAACCTGGCAGTTGATGGCTCTCTTTTGTGAGGTCAAAAACATGTAACCCTTCTCTGCAAAATAAGCCTCCTACCAAATGTGTAATTTTGATGCCCCCTGAAACAAGCTCAACATTCACGGAAGTCATATAGGTAGCCTGCACAGCTACAACTGTTTTCATCAAGGGTCAGGAAAGCCTGATTATCTTCTACTCATCACTTCCTCAATTAGATTCATTCCTCCCAGAGCCTCATCCATCACTTCAGTTAAAGCTTCATACTGAAATGGTGTTTTGTATCTGCCAGCTCAGCATCACTGCTATTATCTCTTAAAGCAGTGTGCTGTTTCATCAATCCCATTTTAACTTTTCTTAGAAGAAGTCCTTAGAAGAAATCCAGCACTTTACAGTCTTGTGAATCATTACTGTACTGGTGTTTCTATGCTTTCCGAATTTTATTATAACAACCTCACCTCCATGACAAAAATTTTAAAAATTGTTATTAAAAAATATATAATGAGCTAGATGAATACTAATTAACAGCCAACACAAGTGACAACGCAATTAATATAAGAATGCGAGACACGGACTAGGGTAATAGGATAAAAATATGCAAATAGGACAAAATACTTCCAGTTCTTCAACATAAGCAGTAACATTATGCAATTATACCATACATGATACAACTGAGAGATGCCTTAGTTTAATTTATAAATACAAATTATTAAATTTTGTCATTAAAATATTTATAAAACCACAAAGTTTTCAGAGATGCTCTACCATCAATAGATGGATCTGTTTAGAACAGATATAAAACTACTTCACTTTCTAACAGTTCTATCACAAAAATCAGGATGATGTAAATTTCTGACCAATTAGGTGAAATAGTATATTGCAAAACACCTTCCACACTATCTCCCTAAATGAATTATTTCTCTGAAATAGCAATTTAGTGATGGATACCTCTTGTAAAGCAAAATCCATCTATCTCAATAATTGGTGTTAACCTCTACCGATGGAAAACTTCAGAGAGGAGGGAAGAAAAAAGCAAGAACAAAGCAAGTTAGTAATTCCTAGTGTTCATTTTAGGGCACTGACTCCCCAGTTAGGAACAATTTGCATTAGGACAGCTGATGAAAACACTGCCTCTGACTGCACCCCTTCCTGCTTCTATGTCACAGCCATCTGAGCTCTCCATCAAGCAGATGCTGAATCATTGCAACAGGCACAAGGGTCAGTTTTCCTTAAATTTTCAGGGCTATGAACAGCCTACAGTTCAGTCTGCACAGTATGGAAAAAGGGAAGTATTTTTATCCATCCAAATGCAAGTCATTTCCTTCTTCTAAGGCAGAACCTGCAGTAAAGACCCTTTGCCCAGCTTCACATCTGGTTCAGATTCACCAGCTCAAGTGTAGAAAAGTAGGGTTTTTTTTCCCATGTTATGCTTTTTGAAAGAATAATTTAGGATACTCCCACTGGTGCATTTGCCACTGAAATTTTAGGAATTGGTTTTCCAATTTAATGAAAAAGCTTACATCAATGAGAACTCATGGTTTATCCTAAGTGGCAAGATGGCTTGAAAACAGATGGGCAAACTAGAGACAAAATTTTTACTTTCCTCAAGTGAGAATGCTTCCAATGAAAAATTTAGCCTCAACACCTTTCTTTTTTCTTGATCAATAATACTATCAGCTTTAGAACAGCAAAAATTTCAAAAATAAAGACAACAAAGCTATGGAACAGTCTGTTGCACAAATCTTACAGAGAATGTTGAGGGAATGTCTCAGTTTAGAGACAAGTTTAGGAGAAAAACTCTGGAATGAGTATTTCGCTTTAAAAAAAAGGGTTCCAACAATCCTTTTCTGCCAATAAGAAATGAATATTAGTGGATGAAAGTGAAAAAAACCCAAAGTGTTTACAAAGAGAGTACACACATGGCACAGGAAAAAAAGGTGAATAAATGCTATATATTGAACAGTCAGACCTTACAACCCTCTTCCCC
>VZDJ01000068.1:1375220-1402989 GCA_008694505.1 Cyanoderma ruficeps | reverse complement strand
AAAAAAAAAAAAAAATACCAGGGAAAGGAAAAAAAACCCCACCACCATGGCTGGCAACACTGGGGGGAGAAAAAAATGGCACCAGCTCCTGTCTCAAGAAAAAAAAACCAAAACAAACAAAGTGTTCATGCAGCAGCTCGGGAAAACAGATGGGAAGCTGGTGAATCTCTGATGTTGGTCCTCTCTTCAAAGCACATGAAGCTGATGGATTTGTTGTCCTTTCTTTTGCTGGCTTGGCTTTTCTGAGGTCTGGAGTCAAAAGGCAGCAGGCCCTTGCCTTCCTGCTGGTCCTGGCTGATTCTTCTCCAGTCAATTGTTTTCTCTGATCTCTGATCAAATCCAAACCATCCAATTCACTTTGAAAAAAATGCTGTCGAAGGATTGCAGCTGCAGTCTCTCCAAGGCTGGCAAAAGGAAAAAAAACAAACCCCTTCTTGCCTAAGCTGACAAAAAAAACAAGCAAAAAAGAGAATGCAGGCCACATGGCACCATGATACCTGGGGAGCGAGGCTTTGAAAAAGACCACACAAGATGTCCAAGGCTCTAATGCCTGCCACCTGGACCCACCTTAAAGCTATAGTAACCATTTTTTAGGCATAGAGCAGACAATAAAGGAAAAGACTAATCATCATAAAACCACTCCAAGACATCGGGCTCAGCCTGGAGAAAAGGAGGCTCAGGGGTGACTTTCTCTCTCTATAACTCCCTGAAAAGAGGGTGGAGGCCTGTCTCTTCTGCCATGTCTCAAGTGAAAGGATGAGAGAAAATGACCCTAAGTTTTTTCATGGGAGGTTTAGATTCAATATCAGAAAAAGAGAAAATTCACTGAGAGAGTGGTCAGGCATTGGAATAAGTTGTCAAGGGAGGTGGTGGACTCACTGTCTCTGGAACTGATTAAGAGACATCTGGATGTGGCACTTGAGGATTCGGTTTAGGCGTGACTATGATGATGCTGTTGGTTATAATGTTCATAGTTGGACTAGATGATCTTGAAGTTCTCTTCCAATTTTGGTCATTCTGTGAGTCTACTTTTGCAGGCAAGTCTTTTGGACTCAGAGCTGGACTTCCAATTAAAGGTCAGATTTTTGACTCAGTGTCACAGGATAACATCAAGAACAATGGGAAAGAAGGAGGACAGAGAGAAGAACCATCAAAATACACCATGTCACTGCATACTAGATACAAGCATGAGGAAACGTGCAGAAAATGAAGGATTTAACTAGTAAGAATCTCCGAAAGATCTGGTCCTCCGCCATGACTTCTTCCTCCACAACCCTCCATTATCCAGCCAGCTTGTCAGCCATGCAGGCCCCCCCACTGCAGGAAACTGTAATACCCCAGGGCTCACACAGCCACAGCTTGGCTTTACTCCAGGTATCCAAGCTGGCCTCCTCCCTCCAGCTGTACTTAAAACACCACCACCACCATTTGATTTTTCCTAGTTTATCCCTTTTTTCTCCATGTTCGAGCTGCGTTTGCTTCCTCCAGCAAATGCCACAGAAAACAGCATTCATCAAAGCAATAGATATGGAAGATTAGAGCTTTTTGATTACTTGTCTCCCTGGTCAGACAGTATGAAATACAATTGGGTCAAACAATTCTGCCCTAAGGGGTGCCTTTTCCTGCTGTATTTCCAAATACATTTTTCTGGGGGTGGATGGAGAGATAAATGGGAAAAAGAAGAGTTTGAAGAACACAGGGAGATGTAATGGGAAGAGAGAGCGCACGAGGATTTCATGGTTTGGACAGTCTTTGCCAATGAACGCCATGAGCACAGAGAACACCATGGAGTTTGTAGCATTTACTTGCTTTCAACTCTATATGCAGTTAAAACATCAACATCTTCCTGACTTCTGCCTGCAATATATCTCCCACTGCTTCGGCATGCAGAGACCCAAACAAAAAGTAACACTTAGTAGTCAAAGTAACACAAAATGGAAGAGAATTTTTCTCAAGTGTGAAGTGAAATGACAAAATCCATTAAATTTGACCTTTAAAATTCTTATGCAAACTCTTGTATACTATTAAATTTACTTGCTTATGTGTCACTCTTGAGATTTTAAGGCATTTTTCACAAACCTGTGCCACAGGCAGATATGCCAACTGCCTGTCTGTCTACCTTCTGCAAGGTTGCAGTGGGACAGAAGTCGGTGTGTTGTTATAAAAGGTCAGGGCACTGTAAAACTGCAAGCAATTTAATCCCACTTTGTGACAGTGTGATTTAATGGCAGCACTCTGGGGAATTTAGATAGTAACAACAAGTAATTTGATGCTAAGGTTAACTCGCAGATGTTTCTCAAGAGACACTGGGTAGCACATTTGTTGATATCCTTGTACAATGGAAGTCATAGATGAATATGTAAGAAGAGCTAGAAAGTGAAAGAAATTAAATATATACTTCCTCCATGTTAAGTGCAGATTTTTATTATGCAAAGCAACTCTTCTGGACCCTGTCACTCCTCTTTCCCACAGAAACACAGGGTGTCACCCAGAAGCTGTTCAGCATAACAGGCACGTATACAATGCTGCTTTCATGACTACAAAAATCAACCAGTTTTAAATGCCTTTCAAGATTTCTTGGATTATAATTGAAGGAGGTAATTAGAAAAAAAAATTCCCAGATACTACTCACAAAAAAACCCCAAAGCTCTTCCTCTAGTCAAAAAGATACATCATTTCAACTACATTTTTTTTTCAGCACCTGGTAGATGAGCTCTCACTCTTAAGCTCAGTCTGGTGCAGGGTTCCAAAATCAGAAAACATGATTAACCTACTACATAGCACAAATTTGTTTTATTTTTATTTCGCAGATGCCTAATTATCAGCACAAAATAGACTGTGTTCTTTTTGATTATTCACTGTAGTAAAAAAGCTACTGTATTAACTATGCTAATGGAAACTATGAACAAGCCATAAAACTTTGCTTGGCAGACGTTTCTCATAAACTGTAAATCAAACCATTATAAAATATGCTATTCCCTACAATGCAACACTTACAGCACTATCCCATATATTACATCTATCCCATAATTACATCAGCATTTTATACCTTTTTTCACCAAACAGATAAAATTAATTTTGCCTAATCTACTGATGGGAAAAAAATGAGAAATGAAACCTCCTATTTTGGACCTTGAAAATATAAATGGTCTAGAAAGACTTGGATAAAGTTAAGGCACCATCTCCTGCTCCTGAACTATGGGACTTTAGGAAAAGCTTTCCATACAACTCTCAATAGTGAGACTTGTGCTTCATTCTTCCTGCTGTAAAAGAAGAAAAATGACAGCAGACTGCTGTCCTAGTGGGAAGGAAAGCCTGGGAGGTCTGGCATACACTGGCAGGAAGATAAGGAGAGGTGGATATGAGACAGATGTAGATGCATCTTGGGGGTTAGGTTTCTTTCCTTTTGTTCCTTTTTATTTATAGAATTTTCTCCCATGAGTTGCTAGGAAACACTAACAATTGGACACTAACAATACTGCAACAACTGGACAAGTAAAATACGGAGTTGGGACAACTGCTAGCTCTCTTTCTCAGCTTCAGAGGGTAACGGAGCTGCTACTTGGAGGAGGGAATTCGTTGCTGCTGCTGGAGCTCAGCCTGGAGCTGTTTCTTCTGCCACAAGGTGAGCCTCTGCTTGTGACAGCAGCCACTGAACTGAGACCTTATTATCACGTACCTCACTAGAAGAAGCACCTATCACCATCTGCTCAGGTGCCTGGGATCTTGAGCTCTCCTCTCCCTGCTCAGCTGCGAGCCCAGCTGCTGCTGCCCCACCCTTCAGCACTGCTCTGAATTTTTTGCTGCACTGTAGCCCCACATCCCCTGCCTGCTGAGACATCCTGCCAGCCCAGCTTGCTGCTTCCAAGCGTCCTGCTAAGGCACCAGGATCGACTGCCCCAGGGTTTTGTGAAACAAAGCCTCTCTTCCATCCCTTCCTATCTAGACTGAGCCATCACTACCTCATGTTCCCTGAGATCACACCACAGCACCCCCTTCAGCCACCAAAGAATTATCACACCTGTCCTGCCCAGCCGGGAGCCGCTAACACCCCCTGCTGGCTGTGACCGTATCTACACACTGAAGGGGAAAGTGCCTGCGGCCCAGAAGTCTGTCAGTAGGTTTGTGGTTCTGTTTGTTGTTAATGCTGTAGTTGTTGTTGTTTATTTGCTTGTTTGTTTTGCCTATTTGCCTGTGCCTTATTTGTTGTTATACATACTAATAAAAACCTGTTATTCCTATTCTCATATCTTTGCCTGAGAACCCCCTTAATTTCAAAAATTTTAATAATTCAGAGAAAAGGGGTTTACATTTTCTATTCCAAGGGAGGCTCCTGCCTTCCTTAGCAGACACCTGTCTTTCAACCAAGACAACAGAGAAAACCTGGAATTTTCCAGCTTGGCCATCACTCCTAAAGATGTTAAATTTCGGGCATCAAGAACATCAAATCTTCCAGCTAGCTCCCACACAAAGGCAGGAGGGCCACCAGGCTGCGCTGAGATGCAAGGGCAGCCAGTGCTTGCAGGTCATTTGACTGAGCTGCAGCTATGCAAGGAGAGGTATGCAGTTATACTAAAAGTCAGCACCTACATCTGACTCCCTTAGGCAGACTTCAAGGTAAATTTTAAATAAAGGTGGATAGCAACAAGGATCTCTACTGCTTAAAAATGCTTGTGACCTTTGTCAGTGCTACAGACTATTTCAGGATGAGCATGGCAAGACAATTTCAAAAGCACATGTGGATCCTGCCTTTTGGCCTCATGAATAAAACGGGTATATATATCACCACAATACACACTCCCACCTTCCTACAAGTACTGCCAACAAGCCACACCACAAGGAAGTCACATACTTTTACATCCAGACCCAGGTGGCTGTCAGATATTGGGTAGGAAGGACACCCAACTATGATGCACCACAGCCCAAGCTGCCTCCACATGCCCTCTAACAGTGTGGCTATAACATACAGCTCAGCTTTTCCTCCCCTTGCAGAGAAGAAAACACCCTTGACAAAGCCAAAAAAATAAAATACAGTGCCGTAGAGACAACTCACAACAGTCTGAAAAAGGGCATTTATTAACTGAATGGCTGCAACGTGCTTTCCTCTACACATTCAGAACCATAAATGCAAATATTTTAAAATTTAGATCTCATAGCTTGAGATATAAAGTTCTCTCAAAATAGATCACCCACAACTGCTGGATTCTGCTCTGTCATAGTTTTGAGAAACAGGAATATAATCATCTGCTTTTAAGGTCACCTCCACTTCAAACATGTCACCTTCACTTTGACTTGGGTTCCCATGTAAGGTGATAAATGTAGAATTGAGTATAAGCACTTCACATAGAGGTGCTTTAATAGCAGAGAATATTGTCAATTTAGCATTTGCAAAGTGCTCCCCTACTTTAAATTTCCTTTCTCCCTCACAATCAGTTTAGGACTAATGCATATATGTATTGATAGCAACACAAATATATGCTCAGATATGAATAAATATACACATACACAAAATTTGAATTACCACATACTGCCATGTAAGAATTTTTTTAATGTATGCATATATATAACTAAAGTTCAAGAGTATTTCTGGCTCCAATACACATAGCTTAAATGTACTTGGCTCAAGAGGCAGCAAGAAATATGAGTGAGTCAGTCTAAAAGAACTACTACTACATCTGCAGATGAAGGACAAGTGCCCCACAGAAGGATCTTTCTTTTTGCAAGCACTTCTGTGGGAGGGGAGGTTAAAAAATAAATTAGTATTTGCATGGAATTTCAGAAATGGACTGAAATGCAATTACAACTCCCATTCCTAGAGAATAAAAAATTTATGAATTTATTCTTGAACTCATGTCTTCAGATATTAAACTGCCTTATGAGGAAGAAAATAGACTACATTAGTAAATTAAATGTTCAGTGACAAACACAAAAAAAAGACGGAAATGAAGCAGATATCTCTCTTACAAACAGAAGTACTCTATACTCCTGTGAAGTACCCCTCTTTTATTTAAAATAATTTTGGCATTTTTGATCTTATAAGACATGTACTTTATATATAGGTGTATATATAATAAATATGTTACTTTTATAAGATATGTAATAGATACAAAAGACAGATGGATAGATCTATCTTGCATGTATATATATTTATATAATGAAAAAACCAAACATTTCAATTAGAACACAGTCTGCATTCATTTCTTAGAATGAGAGAACTTTACACACCAATTCAAAATCTAAATTAAATATACAGAAATGACACACAACAGTCTAAAAGCAGCTTTACAAATCCTACTGAAAGGATTATAAATAGTGACACTGACAGATGTTAGAAGTACAAATAAGGAGAAAGTCCAAAGATATCAATATGAAATATGCAAAGTTCTTTGATGTAGGCTTTTGCACCAAATAGTCTGACCATTCACTTCTGCTTATGACAGAAAACTGGAAATTACCATGGAGAAATATTTATTTTAAAGTTATTCCATTATTCACAAAGGATTCTACCTTGCAACACTTACTAATGCCTTGTCAGGAAAGATTTAGTTGCCCACCATGATATAGGTTCTCATTATTCTAGGTCTTAACGCCACCTCGTTGCATCAAATTACAGCAATTCAGTCTCTGTCCTTCATTTCTGCACTGTTCTTCAAATTGTTTCCATCTAGATTATTAACAAGTCCAAACGTAACACAATTCAGACTTATTAACTTTCTGCATTATTCACAAAATTTATTTTCTAGGTGCTCCTTGAAGTCACTTGCAATCATCCCTAAGTTTTAGATTTTGTGCATTATTTGTACAAAAAAGTAGAAACACTGCATTAGCACAGTATAAAGTGATGAAAGCCTGGGGAGCAAACAGAATTTGAATATTGATTTTGGTTTATGAAGAAAGCCATCTTTGCAAATTGTAGGCATCCAGTTGCAAGGATATGACATGGTGCTCTGCTCTTCCAACTCTGTCTGACATACTCAGGAGAGAGGTATGAGAAGGCTTTAACAGCACCAGACCATTTAGTTACCACTGAGTGTTACAACACAGTTATAACCCATATTTGGCTCAAAATTAGCCTACAGGCACTGGGGATGGGAAGGCTAAGGACAGGGATAGTATCTTCTCACCCATCCCTGCCCTGCAAAGGAAGCCTCCATGCTCCTTTCTCAACAGCAGCACATTAACTAGTCTGTCGAGGGCTAGATAATAAAACACATTTGCTTTTAGATTATGTTTAGAAATTAATTGTCAATAGAAAAATATTCTTACATCAATAACAGCACACAGCTAACACCTATTATGAATGACGGTGTTTCAAAACCTCCACTGGTTATGTTGGCTGATATCTGCTGCAGTACCCCAGACTGCACATGAAGCATCTTAGGAGTACACCATTTGTCATTTATTTGTCAAAAAATATGAATTTAAACATTTTTATTATAAGTATGGCAATAATTCTCACTAAAGAAATTATAAAGGCATTAAAAAGTGTGCCTTAAAAGTGTTTATTTTAACAATAAACTTTTCTGTAGACAGCTAAAAAGAAAATGAGTGGAACACTGATGCTTTCAACCACTGTAAATGCAAGTTCATGGTATAAGGTGCAAAGACTCTTCTATGCCAAGGTCTTTTTCACAGATTTTTGGCATCTTAATAACAAGTTGAGAGGTACTGTAGTTACTGTACCTTCCATCTGCATAGTCTGCATCTGCACCTCCCCACCAGACATCTGAATCATCATCTTCAGCATCAGCTGAATCAAGATTTTCGCTTTCCTCTGCTAACGGGCAGCAGACGAACTCCACACCACGAAACTTGTCGATTCCACAGGGCAGCAGCATGCCATAGTCGTGTAGATTCATGCTCTTCTCACTACAGGACTGCAGAAAAGAGGGGAAAAAACAAAGCAGCAACAATATTGGCATGGAGGAAGACTAAAAAATGTCAAAAACCTTGAGAAAATATTAAAGGGCTACATACAGCCTTAGGAAGCTAAAGCTGGTGAACTGCATGACCTCTGACACTTGAAACGCAATTTAAAAATGTTACACTTGCATTCACTACTTGACTGTAAGCAACTCCCTACCTCTGTTCACTGTAAGCAACAAACTCTTCTATCAGTCTTTCCCAAAACAAAAGGCTTGTCACCTCCTATATACATTATAACTCCCTATCTTCCTGTCTAAAATCCTCACAGGCTCTGTCTCCTAAACAGCAAATGTGATGATAGCATAGTTATTTGATGTATTAATCCCAACCCTGATGCATTACTTCTATTGAAGACTTTGCCACGAGGTGAATCAACATTTGAAATACCTCTTACACTGGAAACACACTATGTCTGGTCTGATACCTACAGTACCACCTAGCCTTGTCCAGAAAACAGTCAGTTGGGCATAATTATACCTTTAAGATATAGTGATGCATGACAGATGAAAAAATGAAAATAGTTCAGTGGCACACAGTGATGATATTCTTCCAGGCTATTGCCATTTCAAGTTTGTAAGTAGTCACAATCAACTACAATTTCCCTGTGTGAAGGTTGGTGCCTTAGATGTTTCATGTAAGTATAATTCAAGAAAGAACTGAAAATTTGAAAAGCTGCTGATCACATTTCAAATTTCAACTCCAGAAGGCGGAATAATGTAAAGCTAAGAGGTTCCAAAAAACTAGCAATCAGAAATCCTGAAAACTCATCTCAGTTTTTATTCCTAAAATCTCTCTACAAAAGGAAAAAAGCTCAAAGCACACTAGCAATTGTAACAGTAAGTATATTTCTATTTTCAGTAAAGCACTGTTAAATTGTGAAAGTTCCGTGCCTGCAAAATGCCTTTGGCTAGTCCTAGTTTGATCAGCTCTCTTACCCTTTTCTGCTGAGTTTGACACAGTGCACTCCCTGAGGCCTGTTTGATCTCTGTGGGCATCTGGCATACCAATATCCATGATAAATAATCATGGATAATATCCTGGGAGATAATATCCACCCAGGATGATTCAAGGCAAACCCTAGGCATTTAGTTCCAGTGCTAACACAGGATAATGGAGGAAGCAGAAAACACAGTGAGTTTGTGAGTGAATGTGAAGAAAAAAAGAGTGCTATGAAAGAGGGTCAATGTTCAAAGGTCAGTGGTAAGTATTCAGCCATGGACTCTATTGTGCTCTGGCTCCAGTTTCTTACCTTATAAAAAACCCCAAAATGCCATTCACTCAAACATTTGAAAGTATTGATTTTTGTTTTCCATGTCACTGCTATATTTAAAGTCATCCTCAGAAGAGCAACACAGCTTTAAAGAAGGAAAACAGGAAATTTTAAGACAGATGAATATACCTCTTTAGCAACAGTATGCCAATGCAGGTGAGTTTCACACACATCCATTCTTTCCTGGTGAAGGAACTTGCACTTGTCTGGCACCAGAAGGGCATCACTCACAAACTCGCCCACTGGAAGGGAAAAGAAAAGAGATGAACACCCAAGAAATATTAATTTTGCTTCCAATATCTCTAGGTAATCCTAGCAGCTTTTGTGAATGAATGGCAGGTTTTCAGACAATGGAACTGTTTCTAGATGGTGCATCAATTACAGTCTTCTTCCAAATTGCCAAGGGAAAGGAGCTCCGGCCTTTGATGTTAATGCAAACTTCAGCATAACAAAACTCGCAGGACCCATTGCAGATATGTGTGGTGCAACATGAAGTCAGGAGTTGGCAGATCTAGTTCCAGGAAGGGGACTAGAGGGGCAGGAAGAGACAACTACCTTTTGCATCTTAATAGCAGTAAGGAGAGGGTATGATGTGCTCTGAAATACTTCGGTGTTCTACATAAAACAAATGACATCAACACCTTGTTTCAAAGCATTTGAGAATATTTCCATTGATACAGTGCTAACAGCAAGAGAGTCAACTTAGTTATTTTTGTTGCTGCAGCCTCTTCATTGCATCCTCATTTCATCAGCCAGATGAATTTGGATTAGTCCAGAAGGTTGATAAGCAAGTAGAGCTCATCAGTCAGGAAACAAAATGATTCATGATCATCAGAATATCTGGTCAGATTAAAGTGGGTGAAGAGCCTTTTTTCCTAAGGACATAACTGACCAAAGAGATTGTTCCATCTTCAATAGCAGAACAAAAATTTACATGCTTATGAAATAAACACTGCTCACACCATCAGTACTCAGACACTCAGGTGCTAAGTAACATGATTTATTAGACTAAAATCACTGTAATTCTGTACAATTCTGGCATTGCAATTAAATAACCCCAAACCCTCTCAAAGATATTTTTTTAAAGGGAAAATTAAGGAGCACTTTGGAGAAGTGTATATATTGAATAGATACTGGATTGTGAAAGCATATGACTCAGTTGGCATAAATCAGCTCCCTAAGGCCCACTTGTCTGTAGCCTACAAAAAACTACAGTCTGTGTTATATGAAAGAATCAAGATAGTCCAATAGCATCTGGGATGTAATAATAAGTTAATTGATCAAAATGAGAGCCTACTGTAGCAATGGGGAACCAAGAGACATGGACTCTCTTATGCATCTGACGCAGATTCCTTTATTGTAGAAATCACCCCCCTTACACAGCTTTAGTTTCCACCAGACAGAACCAGAACTTAACAGAAGAAGAGCACCCAACTAGCTGCTCAGCTGCAGTGTTGCTGTCCACATGTCCTATCGCCCAATCAGTTTCCCCTTCATGTGCTGTCCATGCATTTCTCCTCATAACTGCCTCTTACCCTCCAACTGACCTCTAACTGTCTAGCCAGCAGCCATGCCTTCCCCTCTGGGCCTTCTGGTGAACATGAGCCTTAACAACTTTAACAAATATAACCACATATCTCACAGACTACAAGTTTACTGTTGAGTAGAGAGTCATCTCAGGGATCTTATGAAGTAGCCTTTAAGGCTTACAATAAAAAAGTCAGTTTTAAAATAACCAACACCCAATGTATAGGAAAAAAGCAGAATTCAACAAACATATAGCTTTGCTATATACAATACCAAGATGTGTATTTCGCACTAAATTCTTGCTTCATTTCAGTGCTTTTGATCTGAAGCCCTTAAAGTCAATTAGTCGACTAGGAACTAGTAACTAGTTAACTGTAACTCAGTTAACCAGGGGAAAAAAAAAAGTTATCTTTCCCTAGCACACCCTAACACCTGCAAATTAACAGAAGCATTTTCTAGAGGCATCCAAAATTGCCTTGCAAAAATAATGAGTAAGTACACTTTCTGGTAACCCTAAATACAAAATTTCCATTTTCATTTAACAAAATCTCAGGTCCCAGTGGTGTCACGCACAAATCCTGCAGTGAAATTCACTAAATTTGCAGCTTTTTGGGGACCATCCTGAAACATACCTGAACTTTCTCAGGCCGCAGGTAATTGACAACTGTTAATGCTTTAATTTAGTCAAGTGTCTGAGCAGTGGGAAAGCACAAGAGACTTTGCTGAAGACTCAAGAGTATGATGACTTCATGCAGAACTGCAGTCTACTCAGCCCTGGTGGGGTACATCTGGAGTGCTGTGTCCAGTTCTGAGCTTCTCAGGTGAAGAGAGACATGGAGCTCCTGGTGTGGATCCAGTGGAGGTTGCAGAGATGATGAAGGAATGGAGCATCTCTCTTACGAGGAAAGGCTGAGGGAACTGGGGCTGTTCAGCCTTGAGAAGAAACAACTGAGAGGGGACCTCATCAATGTCTGTCAGTGTCTGCAGGGAGTGATAAGAGCATGGACCAAGCTCTCTCCTCAGTGGTGCCCAGCAATAGGACAAGAGGCAACAGGCAGAAATGGATGCACAGGAAGTTCCACTTGAACATGAGAAAGAACTTTTTTCTGTGCAGTGACCAGGCACCACCAGAGAGGGTGTGGAGTCTCCCCGACTCAAGGTATTTCAGAACTATCTGGATGCAATTCTATGCCATGTACCCTGGCATGATCCTGCTTGAGCAGGGAGGTTGAACCAGATGGCCCACTGTAGCCCATTCTAACCTGGCCCACTCTATGATTCTGTGAAAAGTAACACAATCGGATGTACCACTGAGTTACAGCCAGCAAATGAAAGATGGAAAGCTGTATGTCCAAAGTTCTCGGCAATGCAGCTTGGGCAGCACTGTTGTTAAAAGCATGCATGAGAATGTAATTTAATTTAAAATAAAGTACATTAATTTTTGAGCATCTGATTACATCAACCAACTCATAGAAATACAAACGACAGAGATAGTAGATGATCAGACGTCAGCAAAGATACAATGTTAGATTTGACTAGCATACAGAAAATGGGCATTGCTTTATAGAATCATTTTGCTTGAAAATAAGGCAACAGTATCCTGTAGCCCAAATTCTCATTTCAGATGATGTGCCATATTGTAAACAATTGCTGAATTTTACAGAAATAAACAATCCATTGGAACAAGCCCTCCTATGCCTTTTGGAAGGAACAGAGGACCTGGGGAGAAGGATGGCTGCTCATGATAATATTCCTTCAATATACAGAATTACAGTAAATTAGCTGTGTGAAAATGTAGGCAATAGCAATCATTTGCAACTTTACATGAGTTCTATTGCCTTCAATTCTATTCTTATTACAAATAAAATGTAACTCTGTCCATTATTTAGACATACACAGAGCTCATGTTCTAAAAACTTTTTCATTCCTTTCATGATAATTACTATTGAAGTTTAAATGAAAAGCTTTAAACTTTTGTTCTGTTTTTGTTGTTTCTTTTTAAATTAATGTTCAAGTAGCAGTTTGATAAACTCGACTGAAGTCATTTGACAACTTGTTTAATTTGCTTGGAAAAGTCTAATAGAAACACAAATCCATCAGAAAGAACCACTTCTAGCACTTCAGGCTTGCAGGCAAGTTTCCACCTGTATTGTTCCTGAACATGTTTAACTTGCATTTATGCCGAGTCATAAGATTTCAAGGATTCTTGGCTTTTTATGAGTGAGTAACTGTCTTGGGTTGTGGAGCCTAAATTGTGTATTCTATTTTCACCTGCTGAAAACAGTTGGGGGGTTGTTCCTCTTTATTTCTCGTTTACTCTGGCGAGAGGGGGGCGGGTGCCTTTTGATAATGGCCCAAATGCTAACATCAGGTAGGGCATTGTTTCTTATCTCTCTTCACGACGGGCCATTAAGACACCCCAGGCTGTTTTCTTCCTCAAGCTGCTCCCCTTCCCAAAATATACCCACATTCCATCATCCTATTGTAAGAGGCTTCACCCAGTAGGGGGAGCCAACCATTCCTACCTGGATAAAACTGGGACTCCGGACCAGGACGCTCTCTTGCTTCACCCGATTACCGGAGGAAGACTGGACCCTTCTCACCATCACTGGACCCTTCTCACCACCTGTGGACCCTTTTGGCTACAGGATCATGTGTACCTCAACAGAACCACATCTGCCATTCCAGGAGGACTTATTTTGGACGGCTTCCAACACCCTGACCAACAGGGCATCAGGTTGTAGCTCTGACTTTGTCAGGGCTTTCCAAAATTGTTGTTTGTTTGTTTGCTGGTTTGGTGGGGTGGTTTTGTTTTTCTACCACATTTGTATTATTGATATTCCTAGTAAAGAACTGTTATTCCTATTCCCAAATCTTTGCCTGAGAGCCGTTAATTGCAAAATTATAATTTGGCGGGGGGTGAGGGGTTTACATTCTCTATTCTAAGGGGAACCCCAGTTTCCTGGGCAGATACCTGTCTTTCTAAACCAAGACAGTAACCCACAGATTACACTGGGCAAACAAGCACACATGAAGACAGAGCAATCCTGCACCTCCAAAGTGAGCCTCTAAAAATAAGAAAAAATTATAATACTACTTTTCTTTCCCAGTACATGCCATGACAGAGAGAGCTGTGAAATACTACATTTCTTTGACTGATGGAGCAACCCAGACCAGTGCTGACTGTAATTTCTACTATCGGCTGAAAGGATTGCCAAATTCAACTTCAATATAATTTTTAATTCCAACACAGCAACATACTGACTACGCATCATTTTGAGCTGGTCCTCAACACCCTGCCTGTGATGCTTAAGCAGGATAAGCACTTTCCTAGGTAGCAGCACTGCCTTAAAAGCCTCCCTGGCCCCCCAAGCCGTTCCCTCATCCTTACCAGGACCTTGCCACTTCCCCAGCGAGTCAGGGTAAACCCTGACCACACCCTGGATGGGGAGGCTTGTAAAATTTGTACCAACCATGAAGCACTGGTATCATTACCACCACCAATGGTAATGTCTGCTTTATATTCATCACTGTTTTACAGTACTTTTCTGCCTTCTTCAGCATCTCTTGTATTTTGACTACAGCTGGAAATCTGTCCTGTGCGGAGGTACTCTAATAATAAACCATGATGGCACCATTTGTCTGTTGATGAGTTTAAAAATGACTACATTCTCTCAGCTTATCCAACAAGCGAGTGTAGCAGCTACTTGTGTTCCAGTAGCTGCTCCCCCACTCTCGCACAGAAGGGCTAGACAAAACCAGACCCTGCTGGCTTCTAAGTTTCTGGCCATCTAGAGAAAACAGCCCTGAAAGGCAACTCTAAGTAGAGGATGTGTTGCCACATTAAAACCCACCACCATCATTCATTTAGCTGAAGGCTGCCAACATCCTTCTCAACGCCCTGCACATTGCTTTTTGCTAAACTTTGCACTTTTGTCTACACATCACCACAACACATATTGTGTCAACACAGTAAGTCACATTTTAATTTTGTTTTAGACATATCATCTTGGTCCCCCCATAATGCCATTAACCTCCCCTCCTGATGTCCAGCTCTCCACTGTGTTTGTAGCAAACTTGTTTTATTGCTCTATCCTGGTGTATCACAACAGGTTACCAGCTCACACAGTTCAAAAACAGTTTTGCCAGAGGTTATAATGGCACATTTTAATATTTAATAAATTTATTTCAGTCAAGGAAGTTCTATCATCTGAAAAACACTATTGGAACAACAACAGATCTTTTGCTGTAAGACCAGAAGTTCTGGTCCAGAAATTTCATGTTTCAACACAGCAAATACTAAGAAAATCATTAAGAATCAACCTCTAACAAAAGAATTGGGATTATTATGAAGGCTGTCATTCATACAATCTTTAAAATCTTCTCTCTTGGTTAAAGACAGGTGTCTGCCAAGGAAGGCATGAACCTTCCTGGGATAGAAAATATGAACCCCTTCCCTCCAAGTTATTGTAACTTTGAAATTAAAGGGCTTTCAGGCGAAGATATAGGAAAACGAATAACAGTTCTTTACTAGTGTATATATGTATAACAAGACAAACAACAACAATGGCAGCAACAAGAAACAAAACCAGAAACCAAATAAACAGCCTTCTCTCAGCTGTCAGGCACTTTCTCCTTTGGTGTAGTTATGGCCACAGCTGGCAGGGGCGGTGGTGGTTTCTGGCTGCGCAAGGCAGGTCTGATGATTCCCCTGCAGCTGCAGGGGTCGCTGTGGAGTGCACTCAGCTGCCTCTGCACATGGCAGTGGTAACTCAGACAGAAAGGGTCTCCCTTTGCAAACTCACAGGTGGCAGCCAGTCTCAGGGCCACTCCGGGTAGCAAAATGGAGTATAGAAGGAACCTTGAAGCAGCAAGCTGGAACAGCAGAGGTGAGAACACCCAGGGTGGCAATAGAAAGTGTAGCAAAGACTCTGAAGCTGTGATAGGAGCAGCAGGACTCTGGGAGGACGTGTTGGGATGCTGAGTTATATCGTTAAGATTTGGGATGGCTCAAATAACGATACATAAAAACTCTGGTTTCTTCAGAGGGCATTATAGCGAAAGTTTATTGAGAGGCACATGCTTTCATAGAGTGTTTCGGTACAATGAATATTATTGGTCATTTGGAACAATTCCTCTCAAACTTTTCTTACAAGTAAACAACAAGTTAGAAAAAACACCACCTGCTAAGGGTCTTTCACCTTCCAAGGATTGTTTTTGATTCCTTCTCACAATCACAGGCCAGTGTGGGAAAGCACTAAGTTCCCACAGGCTCTGCTGCCTGATGCCTAGAATTTTTTATCCCTGACCATGGTGTCAGCACCCACAGAGGTAAAGCGTAGCAAAAAGCCCGAAGTAGCAGCAGGAAACACCAGTTGGGCAGTGGCAGACAGGCTTCTGCAAGCAGCTTGGAGACCTCCCTCCAGAGAAGGGGAGGGAGTCAGGGTCCCCTTCCCAGTGAGGCCGGATGTTGAAAAGGTCCCAGTTCAACAGCTGCTCTTGCAAACAGAGGCTCACCCAGAAGAAGCAGTGAAGGACAAAATCTCTGCAGTGGCAGCAAATCTCACAGGCAGCAGCAGTCCGTCACCAAACCCACAACTGTCTCCACTCTGATCTTGAGAGTCAAACAGGGAGAGGGGGCTGAGCCCAATCCCTGACCCCCAGCCAAGTCTCATGCTATCTCGGCATTTTCCAAGAGAAAACCCCCCAGCTATCAAGCTCACTCCCCAGATAAGAGACTGCAGCCAACTGCATCTTCTCCCTCTTGGCCACATCTATTGTCTCTTAAGTATCCATTGTTGCCATCTCTTAGGCAACAAATGGGAGAAGAATTCCCTGAGAGGAAAAAAAAAAATAAATCCTAACCTCCAACATCTTCTCTAGGAAGAAAGAGGCTCAGCAAGTGGGTATGTTCCTAGCAAGATGATTGCCCTATCTGTGTAATGGAAGATATCAAGGAAAAGTAGTGCAAAATGAAAGCACTGTGTGAGACATGGTCCTGATCAGCAGATTTTCCAGCCACTCCATAATCTAGATGCCACCAACACTGCACAGAAAGAAAGCAAAGATAAGATGATAAAGATAATAAAATAAAATCCATGACAAAACCAAACAACTGCTAGCAGATGGCTGGGCTCCAAACCAAAAGTAAGCATGTTCAGAGAAGTACTTTCAAACAAAACCTGTGCTAAATTTTGCATGAAGAAGCAGTGCACATGCTGAGACTCTAGGTCTCAACGGTTCATTTTCATGTCACCAATGAAAACAAATTTACAAGCCTGAATGCTTGCACAGTACATATTTGAGAACATTCAGAGAAACGTGTCACTTCCCTGTGACTTTGTACAGATCAATTATCCAGAGCCATCTCACATTTGGCATGACGCAGCAAGGAACAGACGAACCCTCTTCCTGTCTTGCTGCCCTGGGGCTTTGCTCTGCCCAGCTCCCCAGCTCCAACAGCTCTGCTGGCTCTTGTGCTCACACAGCCACATTTCTTTAGTACATATTATATTAGGCATACAGTAGTGTTATAAATGAAATGGCCCAGATTGAAAAAAAGTAAAAATAAAATTTATTTTTGTGTGACAGCGAACACAGAAATAAAATCAATAAAAATTACAGCCACAAAAAAGTCAGGTCGACCCCGGGTATCGACACTGGGTGAACATGAGACTGGCCTCTAGTGCACCGGTCTCCCCTCCATTCACCAAGTCCCACCACCGACAGTCCAATTTTATACTTTTTATTTTCCCCGAGGCAGAGTTTCTTTGTCTACCAGTCTATGTATAGTTATTCATCGGTCTTCTTTTGGGATTCTGGGTTCCTTGAATAGGTTTTCCAGGCGATACTGATGAACAGACGAGATTTCTGAGAAGCCAGCATGATCCCATTGGGCAGGTGTCCTGAGTCCTTAGGGTCCTTGGTGGCTCATCTCCTCGATGGCAATACCTTTTCACTTGCTGATTTTCTTATCCTGCCAATTCATCGGTTCTCGGATGCCCCTTGCTTTTCCTGGAATCTCCCTTCGGGTCATTGTCCATGGTTTTATATCACTTTAATTCCTGGCACAAATCAATATACAGAGTTTACACATAACAGTAGCACATCTATTTAAGCAGACATGTATATTATAAATGATGTAGCTAAAATGATAAATAAAAGCAGATTTTATTGCGCTACCAAAACTGGTCTCAAAAAGCCACAATCAAAAGAGACAGCGTTGAGCCCAAGATTGGCGCTGGGTGAACCTAGATTCGGGCTCAATTGCTCCAATCCCCCCCTGTTCACAAATTCTGCTTCTGCAGGGTCTGTTTTATACAGTTTTTTGACTAAGGCAGGGTTTTCTTCGTTCTTTCTGTCACTTTTGCTCACTTAGCATATTCATGTAGCTTCTTTTCTTGCTGCTGGTTTGACCAAACAGTTTTCCAGGAAGGGATGAATGCTTGATTCATTTTATGGGAATCTAGCATTGGGATGCATGCCCTTGACTAGGCAGATTGTCTTATCGTAGATGCATATCAGGTGCTCATCACTGGGGCATTGTTAGACCCATCCCTGGAAAAGGCCCATCTCTGATGGAAGCCAACCTTTTCTATTGCAAATCAGATTCTTCCTCCCATGTTTTTACAATTGCAAATCAGTCTCTTCCCTGTTGCTGCTCATGGTTTTACAGTTTTTGGAATCTTTAATTCTTAAGCACGTATTATTTTATATCATATATCACATGTAGCTTTAGGAATTTTATAAAGCATGATGTTTACCTAAATCTTTATGTTTTCTCATTTATAACATTGGTGATTAAAAGTAAGCTGCAATCTGCATGAGCGAGCAAGCCAAATGCACTGGCCTGAGGTTCAAGGAAACACAATACTTTCTTGAAAATGGTTTTTCTTTTCTTCAGAAGTCCAGAAAAGCAGAGAAGATGCAAAGCACTTAGATACTTCAAAAATTTTTCAGTAAAATGGTTTAGTAAGTACAATTACCTAGCGATAAAATGAACCAGTCATAGTGTTCTTCACTGTATTAGACTTAGTACCTACAGATGAAGAGGCTGTGCCAGTCACATGTGGTTTGAAGGAGAGTTTGCTGCTGTGCCCAGCCCCTGGCAGGGATGGATGCCTGCTCCAGCCCTGGGCATGGCTTTCCTCTAAACTTGGGCATGACACATGTTAAGCCATATGGTTAAAGACCTTCATTCTACTTTGAAGGACTTTAACAGCCTATAGTAAACAAGGGATTTGTAGAGTTCTTCAATTTCAAATTTAATTTTAAATGGAAGTTACAGGCTTCTCCTTAAAACCCATCCACCAGCCAACATGAATGTAAGGTGGTGCTGATAAAGCACATCTGTGCCCCAGGAGCCTGAAACATCTGTATTTTTCTGATGAAGAGAGGCTTAAGTCCTGCCCATAACACTGTCTCCAAAAAGAGCTCTGTAGCGAACCTGTTCTCATTCCCTCATTCCATCTGTAGCCTGTAACATGAATTTCAGTTAGAGACCCACAGCATTGCAGACAGAAAGCAATGCAGACTCAAATTTGAAGGGCAGGAGCAGAAGCGACAGCATGCCCTGTGCATCCACCCCAGGTACATGAAGTGGGAATAGCTGCAACTCTTCTATCTTCCAGAGGCTTGGCCTAAACCAACAGTGATCTCAATTTTTACCCTTCATCCTTAAAGTACCAAGATTTTTTTTTCCTGTAACTTTAGTTGGGAGGGGGGGTGGGTAGGTGGTGTGGTACTGTTTTGTTCCTTAGCAGGCATAGTATCAACCCATCACTCATACCAAAAAATACACTCTGATACAATGACTCTTAAGCAAAACACCTTCACTATTCTAGGCTACAAAAAGCAATTATTTGGATAAGCAAAGCACCCCTATTAGATTAAGAACTGATTGATAATTCTAGTTATACTATATGTTAGCGTCTTGATGCTCTTAGAATGGTGCTATGAAATCATGGCAATTAAAGAACTTTCCACAAACACTGCGATGGCACAAAACATGCAACATGCTTGGGACATGAGATTGACGTAAAGGGAACCCTCTGGGAATAGACTCATTGATATCTAAATATCCACATGTGCACTGCAAAGAGCTCCAGCCTTGATATATCACATGATCTACTGTGATTTTTGGCAAGTTTAAATACCTCACAGAACTCTAAAGTCAAAGGGCTAAAATCCTTTAGGACAATCCATCAAAGTACATTTGTCTAGACTAAAACAACTAACTATATATAAAGAAATTTACGTATAATATATTTGTGGTGCTTACTATGTCTTCATTTTCAAAGGGTACCATATATTTCAAAAGATTATTTCTCAAACCTTCTTCCTCCTTCCTCTGTACTTCTTCCATCAGAGACATAAATGGAATTTCAGCTCACTTTGCTATTTTGTTGCCTGATTGAATTTTCTGGTATGTCTTACTTCCCAGATAGAACACAATATCAGATTTGATGCATTATTCCACTAACGGATACGTGTGTTTACATGCAAGAAGATTCAAATGCACATCACCACACACTGGCATCTTTATAAACAAAGCAAATAAACATGCTTCAAAAGTCCACAGCACCTCAACAGTTTATTGCAACTTTAAGTTCATTTACTTATCTCATGCTTTTTACTTGCCTCCCCAATCTTTGAGGAAAAATCTTGCTGTGAGTTCAGTAAGATGCCTTTTTTGTCCCTCTCTTGCTCAGTAATGCAACATGAAAGAGCTGTGTTAAAGCCCGTTTTACCCTAGCACCATGCCACATGGATTCCTGTTTCACCTTCCTAAAAGACCTACAAAGTCAAAAAACACCATCCCAGAAGTTATCAGCGTGACCAGCAGCAAAGGTCACCTCAAAAAAGGCACCCTGAGGGCTTTTCCCTTCAGTTTTCTTCCCCGAGGTACCCACCACTCACACTAGCAAACTTGCTTGCCCTGCACCACAAATCAAGAGTTTGCCTCTCAAACATGATTTACCAAGAAACAGGCCTAAAAGCAGGCTGCAAAATTTACCTTGGGAAGATGACCAATTTCTGGACTGAGTGCTCTCCCTTCCAATTTCTTGGCACACAGGTTATATCTGCAATGTTTCTCTCACAAATGAGAGTGTTTCAGACAAAACCCCTTCTCTAACAATTACATATTCATGCCTAATTTATTGGAATTCTTGAGTTAGAAAACAGCAGGAATAATGAAGTCTGGATAGCCTGACTCGATTGTGAATCAGCCACAGAGCTCTTATGTGATTCTGCTAAAGTAAAAACCTTTTCTTCTCCTCCCACACTGTACTTAATTGCTTAATGCTTCTTCCCCTCTCTTTTCTACAGCCCCAGCAGACTCTCTCGATCCACTTTTTCCTTTCCACTCTATCGTGGCAGTTCTGTCTGACAAATCTGTAAGAAAACATGCTCAACTGCCCTGGAGCACTGCTGAATACATTGGTGACTGCAGCATAGCTATTTACAGTGGTAAAAAAGATTATAAAGTGAAGGATAACATGAGTGGGTGCTTGCCGCAGAGTAACTGGTGGGAAGCTTCGGTGTTTCCTCAAGTAAGGAGGTTGATTTTTTGAGATTCCAGGACCCATCTGTAGTGGCTTTATATTTGCCGAATTTTGTTCGCCGACTGGGAGATAGGATTTTGGGAGAAAAAGGCAAAACACGCTCCAACTTAAAAGCAAACCAGATAGATTTTATTAACATACACTAAGAGAAGAAAAATAAGAAAAAAACCCCCACAAAGTAATTTCTAAACCAAACCTTTCTCCCACCACAAAATGTTTGTTTTCTACAAACAATGTAAAGAGGCAAAACTCAGAACTCCAGGTCAGTACCACTCATAAAATACTCATTCATTCAGTCTTTGAGAGAGAAAAGTCTCTCCAGTTGTTTGGTAACTTTCCACAAAAGAAACAGTCTGCTTGTGACTTCCAAGCCACACAAAAGCAGCCTGTCCAGGAGATTCTGCAACTGTGGAACCTCCCATATTTAAGTAGCCTTTCCTGTGACCACAGGTACGGGTCATAGTTTCACAGATTGGGGTGGCACCTTTTAAAAACGAGCAGTTTCAAATGCGAAGGATTTTTCAGTTCGGAACAGAGTTGTCTTCTCACTTCTTCACTTGCAGAGGGCTTCTTCTCATTTCTCTCTGTTTAACCTCTCATGGGATCACAGCTGCTAATTCAATATTCACTCAGTCTATGACAGATACCTTTGTTCAAAGAATCCACAAATCATCTCCCCAATTCATACTGTCCACAATTTAAAGGATTATTCTAGCATATTCGTATTACAGTCTGTTACCACAAACCATAGGAAATTTTCAGCTTAGAAGGAAGGCAACTTGTCATCTCTATCACTTAAGAAGTCTTCCTTTACTGACTTTGGGATCTTCATACTGTCCCCTTACATGTCTCCAATTTGCCTTTACTCTCATCTCTGAGAAGGGTTAGAGTTTAAGAAAGTCTCCATGTGTCAGGCAAAAGTTAAAGCTTGCCCAGGCATGCGGCATTCACGGCAGCTGCAAAGGTTTCAAAGGTTTCAAAACCATGCCAGGGCAGGGGGNGGGGGAGAGGCTGATGGATGTCTTTCTTCTCTTCCACCCCTCGATTTGATGGTGTGAGCCGCCCACAGCTGCTCTTTGGGGCACAGCGTAGGGTGGGGCGAGATCCCATCCTCCCCCCCGGGCCAGGGGTGCTGACAGCCAGGGGGCCGGGGCACAGCCCTGCCAAGGCCGGCCCCAATCCCCACCCACCGTGGCCCCAGACACAGCGGCCAGCACTGCCGAACTGCAGCACTGCTACCGGCAGCCGGGGGGGNGGGGGGGGGGGGGGGGGAGAAATAGAGGGTTTAGCCATCCCTGCCCCCTGCCTCCACTGCAAGCTCTCGCGGGCCGGCTAAACCCGGCTGCCCTGGGGCAACGGGGCCTAAGCCGGGCCCTTCTCGGCTGCCCACCATGTTACTTGGTCACCAGATGGGAGGAAGAGGAGGGCTTGAACCCAGCCTCAGCTTTATATGGGTATTACCAAAAGTTGCATTCCATTTTCTGAGTGGTCAAAACTACATGCCAATCCAAAAACTGGTCGCTGATAGGTCCCTGTCCTTTCCAAAGCCAAGTCCCAGGTCCTAGCAGGATGATTAAGCAAAATTCCATTAACCAAAAAACCAAACTGTGTTAACCTATGACACCACCCTAAACTGCCAGTAGCATGTCTGCCTAAAAGAGATCTACGGCAGTATTATAAAAAGAACCAGCCATAAGAAGTTGGAAGGTGCTGAAAGACTAAGTTAGAAAAGACTGCTTAATCTTGCATAAAGAATAACAGAGGTAATTACTGGGCTCCTCAAATGGGAGGACAAAATAACAAAAAAACTACTGGAAATTATTTGATCTACAGAAAAGTCAGTAAAATTCACATAAAGGAAAAAGCCTGAAAAAAGAACAGTACCAGAAAACTCTGAGGAACAAAAGTGAAATATGAAAGGCTTATTGAGACCATTCTGTGAAGATTTACTAAGATTTTGTCAAGAACCCTGGGCAGAATTCTGGCCACAACCCAGCAGGAAAAAAAATTCCACGAGGAATATAGCACAGTGGTACCTTCAAAGATAACAGAACTTTTACTCAAAACAAACCAACCGGCCCTTAGAGGCTGCTCACAGATTATTGCCAAAGGGATGTAGTTATAGCCCTGCCATTACATGCCACTGCCATTCTGTTTGCAAAACTTTCTGTCTCTGTATAGCTGTGTACAGCAGGGTGCAGTAAAAGAAACACAGAAATGATCCTTAAACCACCTCAGCTTGCAAAGGAAGTGCAAGGGACAAGAGGTAAGATTATCTTGACCTTCATGTCCCTGAAAATTGTCATGAAAAACAAAACCTGAGATGTTCATAAATATTTCTCCTCCACCTCCAAAACAGGTAGAATTCTTTTTCTTCCACAGTGAGGTGCACACATCCCTGTCAACTACTTAGGGTGACATGTAGGGTGCAAGACTGCAAGAAATAGGAAACCAAAGGGAAAAGAACCAAACGATTTCTGAACCACATGTCATATGTTGAGGACTTTCTATATCCAGAATGCTGCAGAAGACTCCGGATATTTGAGTATGCTCCTTTTAGCAAGGTAAGATTTTTCTAGTCTTATCCTTCTTTTTGTGACAATGCTTTAATATACAGCAATTCTCCATAATGCAGTGTATAAATCTACCAAACACCTTTTGCTCTCCACATATACTTCTTTTCATAGTGCTTAGCTAACAAAAGCTATCATGGAGCACATCCCAGGACCTCAAAGTCAGTACCTGCTGAGTCAGCCAGGTAAAACAAAGTATACTAATATGGACACAAGGTATTTGGGGAACCGGCTGAAAGACAGGCTTTCTTCTAAAGAGGCATAATTCCCAAGTACTCCCACACCAGAGGTCAAAAGCACTATCTGGACTCATTAACCCAGGAAGGCTCAAGAGGAGAAAACAGCAATGTCATACATATGGGTGCTCCATGTTTTCTTAGTGAAAGATCAGCTATTACCTCAAGAAAGGACCTACTTCATCCTCAGGACAGAAAAATGACATCTATACATCACTTAATGTCTTTATGCCAGCATCATCAGTCTAGTGTTGAAATACTGTTAATTAAAAAAATCACAGATACTAAGAAAAAACCTCATGTGGTGTAGCAGATTCTCTGACAGAGAGTCTCATTCTGTACTTAGAATGAGACATTAAATAAAACAGTGAACTACCCAGCTGAGGCCTGTCTGGCTGAGCCTTGGCCTTGAAGGTTCTGAGGCCTTGAAGCCTGCTGCGCAGGTGAAATTACTTGTGGCGCAGAAGAAATTAGATGTTAAGGTATCATTGTTAGATAGTGGGTTTTCTGAAGGTCACTGAGAGTAATTATTAGTGGGCACGTTTAGCCACCTTAAAAGTAAAATTAAACAGTGTTTGTTTGCATTCTTTCTATGCTGTATTCCAATAGAAATGTTGCTCTAATTATAAACTATATAGAACTGTATATAATCTGCCATCTTAAGCTGAATAAAGGGAGAATGTGTGATTAACCATGTTGGTCGGATCATATGTTGCTCTGGCTCAACCTCTCTTTATCTCAGGGCCTCCCTGCAACAATGTGGTGTGAATTATTTTGCAGAAATACATTCTCTTCATCATTTTCAGGCTCTTCTTTTATATAAAGTACACTTTGATTCTTTTTCTGATTTATTTTGCATCTCAAAATATTAATTGCCTCCTATGTTGTAGTCTTCTGACTACTGAGATTCCCTTTATTCCCTATAGTCATGTACTTAAGTTTTCTTCCAATTACACATTTTTTCATGACTGATGAGCTGCTGTACAGCTCTGTCAGGCAGGACAATAAATAGCAGAGCGTGGCATGACTCAAGTTACAGGGAAACAGAAGAGCCTAGCCGCATACGTTAACGCTACAGTAGGAAAGGAATCGGATTATTCAAGGCACTCATCTCTGTACTCAGTGAGTTTTTAATCAAGTTGGTTTCTACAAATGTCAAGACAGAACAAAGACATTGTTTTGAAAAATAAAAACATTACTAAGAACTTTTACAGAAATTATTAACAAAACTGTATACCATGATTTGATAAAGATGACTGATACTGCAGGACCCATTTTAATGACCTTCCTTATATTTAAATATAAACACTAAATAAAACTTAGTGGTATTTCTGAAGAGCAGATACATTCCAAAACTTCAGAAATCTTGTATTTGTGAATGGTTTTTTTTCCCCCAGCTGCCTTCAGGTTTTCACAAGCTGAAACTGTGTCTAAATTTCCAAACATATCAGGCTTCATAAATGTTACCAAATGCACTATTTTTAACATACCAGCTATTAACATCATATTGTGTTACTGCCAAGCTGCACAAGGAGTTGAACACCAGCTGTGAAAGTTCCTGCTCCTCCCCTCACAACAGGCAGCAGATATGTTTTGCAGCAAGACCTGCAAAAGCAAATCTCCCACCAGTTTAAAATATTGTGCCATCCCTCTGGCTGAAGGGATACTTAATGCACTTCACTATGCAAGGTATACTTGGAAAATGGGCTCTGAAATGGCAACAACATCCACTGAGAAGCAATTTGGATTAATGAATTCTTTAATACCCTATGTACTCATATCAGTGACTTGCTAAAGACACCAATCAAATGGAAAGATGGCATAAAGATAAAATGCTTAGGAATAATTCAGTAGAACTGGGACCAATATCTGTTTGTGCTTTGCATTATTATATGATGAGATGTTTCAATGCGCAATTCTTGGTAATTGGAGTCAAGCATCTGGTGTTAGGGGTAAGGCTAGAAAAGGACCTCCTAATCACTGATATCTAGAGGGTGTCATGACCATATACAGGTGGAAAGAATGAAAATACTTCAGACATTTAAGTTGTGGTCATCAAAAGCCATTTCAATGAGGAATATAACACATTTTAAACAAGGACATGTTTACTTCAGCAAGATTTCAATTCTGTTCCCCTGCTTCTCCTTCCCAAACACCTTCATATGGCTCATTATTAAATAAAAATTTGGATTCCTTCTACTTTAGTAGTAATTTAATCCAGATGTTCCTCTCCTTCTCTCTCTTCTGACAAAGAACAGAAATTAGTACAAAACCCAGTTCAGGCGGTAAATGTTTCTGCAGTACTATCTTGTGCAAAGGCTATCATGAGTTAACAAGTAACCCTATAAGCAGCATTTGAAATAAATAACTCCATAAGCAGCAGCTGAAGATCAACTTTGCAGAAATACTTTTTTGATTATTAACATCCCAAGCAATCATTTCCTTAACACTGCATAGTCCTGATCAAACTTTCTCTGAAATTGTTACTACTCATGGGAGAAGGCCTATGCAATATTACCAATAACATGGGAAAACAAGAAATTGCTTTGAGACTTTGCAAAGTTTACAAGCTATCAAATTAACAATTACCCGACAAAACATAATTTTGTTTTATACAAAGCCAAGCCTTTACCCATCTCGTAGGAAGAATGGCAGTGTACTCTGGCAGCTCCGCCATGAGGCAGCTGGGATGGGACAGCTTGGGAGAAAAAAAGCCTATTTGTGCATGTAAGTCAAGGAAGATAAAAGCAGTTGCAACACAGACTGAATGCAGTGTCACAATCAGCATTCAGCCAGCAACACTTTTTAGAAATAAAATACTAATTATTAGCAACAGACAACTGATAAACAATGGCATTTCTTCATGTTAAGGACAGTTCTGAATGGCTAGTAAGCCAGGTTTTAAGTATTACAGCAAAAGAGAACATCTTGAAACTTGTCTATGGCTACCATATACTACCTTTCCAAAAAACGCCTTCATGGTTCAAAGTTTTAGGTTCTCTGATTTATAAACCAAATTAAAATACAAGGTTTAAAGCAAAATCTGACTAATTTACTGTCATAGGTTAACACAGTTTGGTTTCTTGGTTAATGCAATATTGCCCTGTCAGGACCCTGCACTTTGTTTTCGAAAGGACAGGGACCTGTCAGGGGGCAGTTTTATCTATTGGCAGATGGTTTAACCACTGAGAGAGCTGAAGGCAACTTTTGGTAGTACCCATATGAAGCTGAGTGTGCCCAAGCCAGCCCTCTTTTTCCTTCCAGTCCCAGAGGAGGTAAGGCAGTCCTGGCTCCCTCCTTGTGGGAGGGCCATGATGGCCTGGATTGCCCAGGCCCAGGCTTTCGCGGGAGGCCTGCCTGGCCCGGTCACTCCCAGGCCAGGGGAGGAGATGATATGCCCCTGTCCCAGCCCAGAACGTTTTTTTTAGCAGCTGTAAAACACCCTGCTGCTCCCACCTCGGCCCCCAATGGAGAAGATTGCAGATCAGCAGTGTGGGCCCGGCACCAGGGGCCGTGGCGGCCGTGCCCTTGGCTTGGCTGCCAGTGCTGCTGGCCCAAGGGAGAAGAGAATCTTTCTCTGGAGCCTTAGGGGGCTGATCCAAGTTTGAGTCTGCTTTGGATTTGACCAGGGGTGGGAGAGGGTCATCTATCAGTGTTCCTGAGCATTCTACC
>VZDJ01000068.1:1350819-1375215 GCA_008694505.1 Cyanoderma ruficeps | reverse complement strand
CCCCCCCCACCCCCATCACCTGCATGGCCCTGAAGTTCCAGGAGTCAACTAGAGAGAAAGACAGACTCTGGGCAAAGACATGAACCCTTTCCCTCCTCCATGGAAGACAGAGTGATTTAAAACGTAAGAGACAGCATGAAATAAAGTCAGCAAAAGAGCTGATAAAGACTATTGGAAGAAGGGATGAAGGAAGTGGACATTTATAACTGGACTTCTCTGGATGTAAACCATGGAGAAATGGACTATTTCTTGTAATATCATAATGCTGTTTGGGGGAATGCAAGTTCTAGCCAAAGGGTTATATTTACTGATATAATTGAGATTTAATTGAGAATTTTCAATAGAGTAAGCCCCCTTGCTCCTAGGGTAATAGGAGGTCTCAGCTTTTGAGACGAAGATGGTTCTAGAGAAGAAGTGATTTTGATGCCCTGGCTCCTGGGCTAAAGAGAGGTCTCTATTTCTTTTGAGATAGAGACAATTTTAGACATAGAAGAAGAGAATCCTTGTTTTATACTAGAAGCATTCTTAAAATGGTACCCCCAACATGCAGAGGCCCAGAAGCAGCTTGGAAAACTGTTAAATGGGTGGGACTGCATAGAATCTGCAAAATTCCAGGCGGTTGCAGATTTGTGACATTGAGACCATCTGGCCTTTTCCTGTGGCATGTGTCTCCATGAAACTCTAGAGAGAGTCCTCTCCCAGAGTGATGCAAGATTATGTTTAAATGGTTGCAACTGATTGAAAATCATAGTTTTCTCTCTATGTTGTGTGGGAAAGTGAACAGTTTGTGGTAGGGGAGAAGGTGTTTGAAGGTTCCATTTTTATTTCTTTTCTTTTTCCTTAGTGTGTGTTAATAAACTATCTGTTTACCTTTAAGTTGGGCCTGTTTTGCCTTTTTCTCCCAAAATCCTATCTCCTAGAGGTAAAGAGGAGCAGGTACTCAAACCACTACACTAAATTTGGCAAAACAGAATTTGGTGAACATGAAACCACTACATTAATATATTCTAAGATACAGAGTCTGAGTGAGTTTCTCCTGATGCCTGGAAAATGCAGAAGCTGCAACCCCATTGCAAGAAAGATGCTTTGGGGAATTACAGGCCAGTCTTCCTCACTTCAGTTTCTGGGAAAATCATTAACCAAGTCCTACCGAAAGCTATTTCTGGGCACATGGAAATGATGATGATTAGCAATAGCCAAAAAAGATCTAACAACAGTAAAATGTGCTTGATCAACCTAACTTGTCTTCTAGGATGAAACATCGAAATAGGTGAGTTAAAAACAGAGCAGTAGATACCATCCACCTTAACCTTGGCAAGATATGCAACACCACCTCCCTCTTGCAACACCTTTGTATCCAAGTTGGAATGTTATGATTTTCATGGATGCAGTCCTAGTTTGGTGAAAAACTGCGCTGTGGAGCTTTATGGGTAATGGCTCCTGGCTGCAGTGTACTCACATCCATACTCTGTCTGGAAGGAAGTAAAAATACCACACACCTCAGGGCTTCTTTTCAGCATTGTTTTTGTTTAGTGTATTCTGTGAGGAGAAGACAGGCTGCCTAATGAGGAAGACAGTACATTTGTATTGTGCTTCTTTTCAGCACTGTTTTTGTTTAGTGTATTCTATGAGGAGAAGACAGCAGGCTTCCCTGTTGCAGCCAGGCCTCCCTGGCGGTCAGTAGCCTAAGGGCCTAATCATGATGACTAAGCAAAAATAACCCTTTGCCTAATCATGACTAAGCAAAACAACCTTTTCTCCCGCGCTTAGACTTTCTCTTATCTCCCTGTAAGACAATAAGTCACTTTCTATCCTAATGCGTACCATTGGTCCACTTCTCAAAACCTAAGTACCCTATAAAAAACCCCACTCTTCCCCAGCTCAGTGGAGCTGCCGTCACTAAAACCCTTCGTAAAAGAAGCTAATAAAGAATAATCTGCAGAATATTCACACGGCGACTCTCCTCTCTCTTCCCTGCGTCTGCCGAGGCACCTTAGCAAGCTCAGAGCTGATAATCACTACAAAAAAGCTGATCACTGCTAAAAGCTGAATATCACTATCACTAAGCTTGCTAAATGCTGCCTGTGCCTAAAGCTTGCCGAAGTTGTTTGGGCAGAGGAGTACGTAGGTGCACCCCCTACCCGAAAACAACCAAGGCAGCTGAGACCAACTGAAGCTACCGAGGACAAACTAAAGACAGGCTGCCTAATGAGGAAGACAGTACATTAGATTAATTACCCGCCTCACTGGGTATACAAATATTTTGGACCCACTCCAGATATTAAAAATTAGTTTCTAAAAGAAGCACAATACAATTTCTGGCTTCTATCATTAAACACACCAAGAGAGGAAAGGGGATAGGATTGCAAAAGGCTTTGTATACAATTAATCGCCTCACAGTGCCACAGAACTCAAATAACCCTGTTATCCTGAACCACCACCTTTCATTACAGGCTTTGGACGAGACTCATCAGCCTCGACCAAAGGTCCGGGTGAAAAACCTAGTCACCAAGCAATGGGAAGGTCCCTATAAACTTATTGCTTCAGGGTGTGGGTATACATGTGTCTTCACAGATACTGGAGTACGCTCAGTACCTGCAAAGTGTGTCCATCCTGACCTGAGACTGCAGAGACAGAATTCAGCCAACAGACAGTCAGGACAGCATGACTAAAATGAAGGTCAACAAGTGGATGAACCACTGAGTGATGATTCTGATGTCGATGACATGAGTGATCACTCCGATGGCCCTTCCATGAGAAGAAATTGGAATGTTGTTAATTTCCTTTTTTCTTTTTCTTTTTTAATGGTAAAAGGGTGAGATGTCGCCCTAAGCTTTGTTGCCTTGTGAGTGTTTGCAATTTTGTGGTGGAGATTCACATGCAGCTTTATGTAAACTATGTGTATATTTAGAATTATCTACTTTGTTTACATATTTCTCCTCTGGGAGGAGAAATATGATTGATGGTGATGTTCACCAGCGAGGTCGGAGAGGTGGCAACCTGTCTAACCAATCTTTTGCCTTCTGTAAAAAGTGTATATAAAACGAGTCAGAAAAATTAAAATAGGACTTTTCTGCCTGACTTTCTGCTGTCTGCCTCGTCCTTTGTTGTGTCTGATATCGCAACAAGGCATCCTCCCAGTTCTCCAGCATCCTTAACTAAAGTAGCTGGCCACAATACAGTGCAGACTCTGTCACAAGACATTTCACTTCAGAGCCTGTAGCTCTGGTAACATGCAAAAACCTGCTGTAAACAAGTTCTGGTTTAACAGACCAGGTAACAATAACTGTACACAAGCAATAGCTCATACATAATAAAATGGCATAAACTTAACTCAAAATTACACCTTCCATTCTTATTAGAATATAAAAGTTAATCTTGAAACAGCTTGATATAAGAGACTGTTGTGGTGCATTTTGGGTTTTACCAAGTTTCTGTATACCTCTGTTGTTTGTTTTACAGTGGTTTGTTCCATGTACACCCATGTTTAACCCTTCATGGTTTCCCCTGAGTCATAGCTATGTTTCATTCATCAGTTAAGGAACTCCTGAGTCCTGTCAAACTCTGCAGCCTTGCCCTGATGTCTAGAAAATTCCAGGAAGGCTGTTGAGTGATTTGGCAGGGTCTCAGTTCCCCCATCCCCTTTTTATGTATTGAATTGTTCTACTGATTGTCCTTTTGTTCTGGGTCACTCTCCCCCCATTCTGGATTGGTTTTAGGCTGTCCCCTTCCCCTGCCCCCACCCCGGTACTTAAGGTGAAACACTGAGGGGAAACTCACTTTCGTGGGTTGCCTCTCTGGGCGAAATAAACCCTAGTTGAACCTCACAAGAGTCCTCTCTTCATTCTTCGCCACTGCCACGCTTCTGTCCAAGGGAAAGCCTCACAGGATCAGAAAGGTATATCAGCATACCGAACCAGACCCTTTAATGCGAGCTTGGTGCTAGACCTAGCCGGAAAATGGGACGCTAGTTCCCTGAAAGCAGCACTGAACCCCTGCAAGTGACCTTTTGACGGCAGTTACATTTGCGAAAAACTGACATAAAAACCTACAGCGGCCTATCATTTCAGAGAATTTCACAAAAAAGAAAGGTGCATGAGAATTCATTATTACTCCTTTATGACACGTCAAATGAACTTGGGGTATCATTATTATTTAATAAAGGAGAACAAATGAAGTAGTAAAAAAAGTTCTGGATAGGCTACAAGAAAATGTTAGATTAAGATTCAATTAGACATTCATTCTAAAATCCTTGTTTCCCAGACTAACTGAGAACAAAATAACATACCAAGTGTTTCTTATTTACAGAATGTAGCACAGGATAATGTGGAGAGGAATTTCCCACTATAACAAGAACCAAGTTAGACTTTTTTCTTTCTTTCCAAAATCTGAAACATGAAGATTTAGAAGGAAGGAAGCATGAAAGGTTTATTATTTTAATTCTCTACAGTAACAACACAACATCCATTGTGTTTTTACACATGCTATGTTTTCTATATTCAAAATCAACACAGTATTTCAGATTATAAAACCCAAGAGAAACAGAAAAAAACCCCACACTGAGTAGCCAAATATTTCATGGATCATTGATGAGGCAGGGAGCTTGCATTTTTAATAAACTGTGAAATAAATTTCAAAAGCTTCCTTTTCAGTCATAGGAAGATGTGTCAGGGGAAGTTTAGGTTAGATACTGGGAAAAGGTTTTTCACCCAGAGGAGGGTTGGGGACTAGAACAGGCTCCCCAGGGCAGTTGTCACAGCACCAAGGCTGACAGGGCTCAAGTGTTTAGATGGGCCCCTTCCAACTCAGGACATTCTATGAATGTAGGGCAAGGTGCTTCTGTGTTAAGTAACACAGTATCTCTGTTGGGTGGATCCAGACAACTGTAGTCACCAGAGCTCATAATGAATAGTTAGTTATCTTCTAACAGATTAAGAGCATACACATGCGAAAGATAATGACAAAATAACATATGCAGAAATCATGGTTAAACTATTATAAAAAGGAATAAAAACAAATCACATGTAACAACAACTCAATTAGGAACAGCTAAAACTAAAATAAAAACCGGTCTCCTTCAAAGCATGGAGACTCAGACTTCTAAGAAGAAGACACTGCTTATTTATTCACCTGAGTACCTTCTAGAAAAAGAAGTAAAAGCCAATATTACTACACAGCTGACATTATTTTATGTTACCAAAATTAACTTTGATATCAAGTAATTAAGATTCAATTTTCTTTTGACCTAGTTGCAATGACTTAAGAGAAAAACAGGGTAATTTAAATATTTTATATATCAAGAACTCACTAACAAAGCCATTGGGAGTTAAAGATCAAATGCCGTAATGCATAAAGTAAATAACTTCCAATAATCATGATCCTCATTCATTATTCCTAATGCAGTTTTTTGCTGGCTTTCAGTACTTTAAACTGAACAATTAGGAAGCATTTTTAATGGCTAGGTTAAGTACATCAGCTTGGCTACAGAACTACTTAAAATACAACTTAAAAAATACTACTTAAAAGACAACTCTTAAAATACAATTCTAACCTATCAATTCTGTGTTTTTTAGGTACATACAAACTCACTAGAAAACAACAATAGAAAGTCAGAAGGTTAAGAAAAAAGATTACTAGTAAACTTGTTTCTGTTTTCTGAAGCACACTCATGTTCTACTAAAACTGAAGAACTCTCCATTAACTTCAGTTTCACATATTTACCTGGAACAAATCCCCCTTTAAGTTTCCTTAGTGATCATTAAGAAAGTTTCCATTAGATTGTGAGCATACTGAAACACCCAAATATTACTTCTCAACTTGAAGGTCAGTAATAAACTTCAAAACGTCAGAATAAAGTTAAATCCAAAAAATGCAGAACTGCTTATACATGCATTAATATAGATGCAATTGCTCATCAGGAAAGACTATACTGCAATCAGTAAAACACCAGTTGTTCAAGCTAAGTGTTTTAAAGCTATTGGGTTTATTTTATTAACAAAGAGGCTGTGGATATCATTAAGGTATGACCTCACATTATCCAGTCCCAGACACAGCAGTATTCCTATGAAATGACAAGCTAGGATTCCAGGGCTGGCATGATCTATGTATAAACAGATTAAATCTAGGAAGTTTAAAGCCAAACTGGCTATGGACAACTGCTCTGCAGAAACAGATTTTTCCTTTCCATCATTTTGTGACTCCCCTACGCAGGCATTTTTCCTCTGTTTTAGCCCAATGAAGGCAGAAGTGGAGAAGAGCAGAGTACAGTTTCTTTCAAATAAACCAGTGCAAGTCTTCTTATGGAGAATAAATAAATAAATAAATAAATGCACGCATAGGATTAAACAAAAACACCCTCCCATCAAATACTTGCTTTGGTAAGTGAATGCATTTCCACCCCTAGGTACCACCACTGTTCTTTCTTTAGCTTCCTGTAACAATAGGGATGAGTAACCTACAGAAACTTGTGACACCACCTCTGCTAACAGGCAAAGACTGGCCGGCAGATGATGGTGGTAGGAGGGAAATAAGAGCTCGCTCTGGAGGGGACAGAAAACCTACCCATCAGCAGTTCCCCAGCTTCCTGGGGCCAAGCGGATGGCGCCTCAGGACATCCACTCCCATCCTAACCACTTATCCCCTGCCTGACCTTCACACAGGTTTCCAAGCACAGAAACCTCACATACAGTCCAAACAGTTCCTTAAAAAACACACACTACTGCTTCACTTGTTTTGGCAGAAGACTTGGAGAGGGATGATACCTGTAGTCTACCCAGCTCTCAGTTTTCAGTGCTGTTGACAAACCACATTACCAATGTGATATACGACATCTATATTTTAATTTGTGCTTGGAAGTTAAAAAAACTGAATACTGTAAAAACCCCAAGCAGGAGACTGATTTGCAATCATGAAACATGGGGGGCACCAAGGAGAACTAGAATTTACAAATGAAAAGAAGTGGCTGGTCGGAGATGGCTCTCCTTACCAAGGCGAAGCCAGACTACACCCCAGTGATTGATACCCAATATGCATCTGTGATAAGACAGTCAGAGATGTGCATCCCAATGCCGGATTCCCGTAAATCAAATCAAGCCCTCATCCCTGTGCGGAAAGATGTTTCAAAGAACCAAATGCAAGACAAAAATTACATAAATATGCAAACTGAGCAAGGGCAGACAGAAGATCCTGCCTTAGGGGAAAAAAGCTGTATAAAACAGACCCCTCCAAAGCCAAAATGGTGAACGGGAGGAGTTCGGCTTGATTGAGGCTGTCCCTATGTTCACCCGACATTCGATTCCCCAGATCGAAGTTGTCTCTTTTATTGTGGCTGTCCAAGATCACTTCTCATGGCAAAATAAAATTGCTTTCTATTAAATTGGCTGCCTATCTTCTATAACAATTGGTGCCGTGACTCGGGTACAATTTTGGGATCCACAGGACCTCCCTTTGTTCAGGAGGTGCCCCTGATGATTTTAGCGGCCTGACGGGGTGTGGAAACCCTGTGGAACTGATTGTATCACAAACAAATTTAGGCCAGGGCCACAATTAAAAGAAGGGGATACGGTTTCAAGAGCTCTTGGAGAACTCAAGGAAGACCTGAGGGGGTCTTCAGAAGTCACGGCAGTTTTTCAATCATAAAATTCTATGTGCACGAAGAGCCCACGCAAGAAAAATAACTGTAAGTATGTCATGGTTGAGTGAGGGTGATCAAGCGAGTGAATGAGACGTGATGTTATCACGACACAAGTGTGGACCCTGCGATCACATTTCCATTCTCCCGCAAGGGAAATGATTGGTGAAAGGGGAAGCAAACATAACGTGGTAAACTCCTTTTACGCGTAAAGCCCTAAACTTGGGGAGTTTGGGGGGTCAATCACGGAAAAGCTAAAAGGGTAGGTATGTTCTCTGGAGTTCAGGAACTGGTAAACTTTTTAGCTTAGGACTTGGTAAGTCTGGGGAGAGAAGGAAGGAGAAATAATAGAGAGCTCATTACCAGCCGAAAACCCACAGGTCAGTTCACTGCTGGGTTAGTAGTCTGGTAATACAGGTTAAAATTAGGCACAGTACGGTACTGATAGAAATTTTGAGTTTGGTGTATAGATAATTCAAGAAGACCTAGCACAGGAGGGCAAGAGAAGGACACTGGTAAGCAGAATACTGAAAATACCCCTGGGAAAAGATGGGGCAGTGAAAAAGCAAAATTCAGAAAAAGACCCAGGAAAATCCCATGGGGGAGAAAGAAAGTGGTGTACCCAAAATCCCACGAGATAGCCCATTGGCGGGGGGGAATGTCAGAACATTGGGAAGAGTGTCCCAGAAGAAGGAGAAAGTCTAAAGAGAAAATGATCCATCATTACATAGAAGTTTGGAGGGGGAGCAGAAGTTACATTATTTATGGTACAAACCAGAAGAGTTACAGAAGAACCAAAAAGCACCTAAAGGTTTTGGCCAGGCACTTGAAGTTTTATGATGCCTATGAGTAAATATTAACAGGTGACCTAAGAAAGAGGAGTATCTTATTTTTATGTTGTCTTGTAAAAGGAGCTAAATGAATGAATATAGGAGTGTTAATCTTTGTCTGTTGTCTTTGTATAATGAAAAGTGTGTGTAGCTGAGGGGTGTATTTGTTGTAGAGTTCATTTGTGTTATTGTATTATGTTATTAGAAAGGAGAGTTTCCTGTGTTGTGAGAATCAGTACAAGTAGATTCCTAGGGAAATAGAAAAGAGGATGAGTTAAGACCTAGTAGAGGAGGGAAGGGGGGGCTAGGCACAGCCCCTGCTCGTGCTGCTGTGCAGTGGTGTATCCCCACTGCGCGGTCGCTGTCCGTGGCTCTGCCGGCACCTGTCGGGGCGCCTGCCATGCCTCCCTGCTTTGGTTCAGGCTGTGCCGGGGTTCATGCCTGTGCCTTTGTCATGCGGCCCTGTCACAGGCTGTCCAAGGATGTGATATGCCTCACGACTGTCTCCAAGATTAAGGACTGAGACCCCAGACTCTGAAGGGAGCCCCTGGCCTGGTCTGAGGCAGAGGGTTTACCAAGTCTCAGAGGACTGGTATGCATTCCCATGGGAACGGAGTGCAAGAACAATGGAACTGGTCACAGTGGACTGAGCCGAGCCTGCATGTTCGAACTGGCCTGTCCGTATTAGAGGTACAGTTTGCACCTTGTTCCTGGACACCCAACCCCAACACAGGTGGTTCCCGGTTTGGCTTTGTGCCTCCTCGCCTTGGTTCCCACTGTGACAAACCTATAAAACTCTGGAGACCCCTGCTCACTTTTGTGTACACCCCACTGGAGAAGATCGTGTCTATAGGCATCTCTACGTCTCGAGGACTCGTCCCTCCACGTTGGTAGCTATAATCCCCTTCCCCTCTTTTCTATCTTTCTTACTGTTCTTTATTTCTCTCCCTACTATCGCATTTGTTGGCACTAAATAAAGGTGCATTTTTGATTGAGTAAACTGAGTTGTCCCCTGCTGTGTCTTTTGCGCTCTGAGATCCTTAAAACGCACCATCAGGTCCCCCTGCATATGTTTGCAGACCCTGACAGGCCTGTCCCCCACTCTGTATGGGTGGGCACTGCTGCTCGCCCAGGTGCTTCTTGCAGCTGCACCATAGTCTGTCTCCGCAGCCTCCCCCCACTGCCTGCACTCCCATTCGCCCCGGTCCCCACCCCAGCTCCAGTGCTGCTGGGGGCTCTGTCTCACTCAGTCTTGGTTACTTTGCTCGCAGCGTTTGTGCTGGGTTTTCCCCGCAGCCCTGCTCATGTTGCAGGAGAAAGCTGCCCCATTTCTGCCATGAGAGATGCTGTGGCTGCCCTCCAGATGTGGGAGTTCCGTCTGTTCCGAGCGCAGGGTCCGTGGTGGGGCTGCTGGATGTCCAACAGGCTGTCTGGCTTTTGCCAGGAGACCCCTGCCCACACCATAGATGCAGACCCAGGCCCCTTTTTGCACCCCACGTTTCTAAAAGACTTAGCTTAGAGGTCCTGATTTTCCACTCCCTGCCTTTGAAAAATTAATCCATAAAACAAATTCTACTCTAATACCTGTAATAATTTTTTTTTAAACATGAGAAGGCTAGCTAGAATCCAAAAATGCCTCAATTTAAGTTTTGAGGACAAAAGAGAGAGAAAACCCAAACTTCAACAGAAGTTACATCCAAAAAGTTTGGTTTTCAAGAAATGAGCATAAAACCTTTAGAAACTTTAAAAGTAAGTCCTAAAAATGAAGTATTCTAATTCTTGGTTAATCTTAAAACAAAGAAAGCATGTATCAAACCCAATAGGATATAAAAGTAAGTAAAAAGGTTATGAAATTAGTGGCAATAAGAAAGAAAAAGTTTGATTATTGAGAATAATGGTTAATCCTCTTAAAAAGAGAGATGAATGTGTTGATGGTTTGTAAAAATGTCTTGCAAGGAGAAAAATGTTAGAATGTGCCTCTGGGTAGTTTAGAGTGCTTGCTGATTGAAAATAGCACACGCTTTAAAGAAAGTTTTGGAGGAAGAATTTTAGTACAGTTTTGCAAATTAGTAAGGGGTTCATTTTTAAATTTACTCACAGGACTTGGAATTACGCACAACTGTGGCTCAAAATCCAGCCCAGTTTCTGTTTGGTGAGGCATTAGAGGAGCCGACTCATAGTAGTGCAGAAGTGGTGGAACTGCAGACTAAAATAAGGCCAGATTTGGAAGTGCAAGAATTAGAGGAAGGAGAGAAATAGTTTGTAGATGGGTCAGCAAGAGTCATAGAAGGGAAAAGAAAGTCAGGATATGCGATAGTGGATGATAAGTCAGGAAAAGTAGTGGAGTCAGGACCTTTAAGTGCTAGTTGGTCAGCCCAGGCTTGTAAGCTATATGCAGTATTACGAGCACTTAAAAGACTGAAAGGTAAGAAAGGAACAATTTTCACAGATTTGAAACATGCATTCAGAGTAGCACACACCTTTGAAAGAATTGGAGAAGGGTCTAATTAGCACTCGCATGTGGTTGTCGAGGCTGGCTGTGTCCCACTTCAGGGACAGAAAGAGAAGTAGGCACATAGCAGTGTGAGGGAGTAACTCTTCTCAACTTTATTCAAAAATTTGACTTCATTTATACATTTGTACAGAGGTCAAGAGATCGGCTACAGAGGTTGCCACCTCTCAACCTGAATGGTGGACATCACCATCAATCATTTCTTCTCTCAGAGGAGAAGTATGTAAACATTCCAAAAATACACATTGTTTAGATGAAGCTGCGTGAGACAAAGACAGAAGGCAGAAAACTCAGGGCAACACCCGCGGACGAGGGTTGGTTCATGGAGAGATAATAAGACAAATCTTGGAGGCTATTAGAGAACCTGAGGCAATTTCCATCATCTATGTAAAAGGGCACCAAGTAGGGATGCAATTCAGGACTCAAGGGAATAATTTGGCAAATAGGGAAGCCAAAAAGGCAGCCCTACTGATGGTAAGTACACCAGAAGTTGAGGAAAGTGGGACTTCGGAACACCCCCCGTGCCTTTCCCAAAAGGAAATGGAAGGATATGAGAGAATAGGGAGAAAACTGGAAAGAAGTTAAGTGGAAATTACCGGATGGGAGAGAGCTATTACCTAAGGATTATACTAGAAAAATCTTAAAAAGACTCCACCAACAGACTCACTGGAGGGCACAAGCCCTTGCGGAACAATTTCTAAAATTTTTCGGGTGTAAAGGAATTTATGAATTGGCTAAACAGGAGGTACAAGGGTGCCTGATATGTCAGAGGATTAATCGGGCCAAATTAAGGCAAACGTTCTTGGGAGGGCGCCCTTTAGCCTATCATCCATTTAAAAGGATTCAGATAGATTTTACTGAATTACCTAGGGTAGGGAAGTATAAGTACCTATTAGTAATAGTGGATAAATTGACTCATTGGGTGGAGGCTATCCTAGCACTAGGGCTACAGCCCAGACAGTGTCCAAGGTTGTACTGGAGGAAATTATTCCCTGATACAGAATAGTAGATTATATAGATTCAGATCAAAGAACACATTTTACTTCAAAAATCACCAAACAATTAGCAGATGCTTTAAGGATTCAGTGGAAATATACCTCATGGCATCCTCAGCGCTCAGGACAAATAGAGGGAATGAATGAGACATTAAAAGCGCAGTTATCAAAATTAATGTTAGAAACAAAAATATCGTGGGTGAAGTGCCTCCTTCTAGCCCTACTGATTTTCAGACCTATGCCTCATTCTGAGACTGGACTGTCGCCGTTTGAAATGCTGTATGGAATGCCCTATGAACACGGGATGCCAGTGGAACACCCCAGAATAGAGGATGGCCAAATTCAACCCTACTTAATAGCTATAAATAAGAACCTACAAGACTTGTGAAAGCATGGACTGACAACACAAAGCACTCCCTTGGGGTCTGCTATACATAAAGTACAACCTGGAGATGAGGTACTAATCAAAATCCAGAGGGAAATCACACTGACACCTCACTGGGAAGGCCCTTTTCTTGTCCTTCTCACCACAGATACAGCTAACAGAATGGCAGAAAAAGGCTGGCCTCATGCATCATGAGTGAAAAAGATCAAGCATCGGGAAGATACCCCGAAGTGGAAGGCATCCTCGTTTCCAGGAGACTTAAAGATCAAATTACAGCGTCACTGTAAATGACTAAATGGGATCAGATAAGTTGTCTGGAACAGGATTGTGAATGTTTTCTATTTATTCATTTCAAATGTGTATATTGTAAACAAATTTGGGTCACACACTGCAGAGGAAGGTAAAGACCAAAAGATCTGTGTACCAAGTGTCTGGAAGAAGAACAAAATCTGACTAGCCGTATCTTAGTGCTTGCTACCAACCTGGGTGTACTGGAGTTAGATTCTCCAGAGTGGTATCTCTTATTTTAAAAAGGAGATAAGGGGAAAATTGGACGCAAAGGCACAAGTCCTAGCAGTTGAGTGCCGAAGGCCAAATAAAGTACCCTACAGAGCTGATGTCAAACTATCAAGGTGGGGCACTTTTAAAAGAAGGTATGCGGTTTGGACCAGCTGTGGAACCCCTGAAGAATACACTTGCTGCTGAGAAGGTAGTTTACCTCACCACTGGTCGTAACGCAGTGGGCGCAAGCAAAGGCAGAGGAATACGTCTGTGGGGAATCCTGATGGTCCTGAACCTAGTCGTGTGCAAGACAGCCGGTCTGCACCCAGAGGATCAGTCCAGCACTGAGAGGCAGAGCCCCGCTAATGAATGCAGACAGTGCTTGCAGACTATCCTGAAGGGGCAAGGAACAGCCCAAACTATGGTATACTGTTATAAAAACACATTGTATATGAATCTGGGCATGAGAAATTAAAAGTTTACAGGTTGCAGAAGACGTTGATAAAGCTGCTGGAGAGAGAGCAACAGAGGAATGCCAGCCCCATCTGCAAGTGAAAAGCCGAGTTGGCTCAGCCATAAGTTACAGACAGCTGAAACTTCACCCCTTCGAGCTCCAATCCACATCAGATCATCTGGAGACTGGACCCCTCTTAGCAACTGAAAACTGTTTTGGGCTAATCCCGAGAACTCAATTCAGGCCTGGCTCAGGAAGAAATTAAACTGAATAGAAAGGACTCATGAATGTTATAATTTGGGCATCTCCAAGGAAAAGCCTTGCCTGGAGGAAAATAAAAAGTATAAAAACTGGACTCTGGGAGCACATGGCGGAGCGGGAGGCACAGAGATCTGGTGCGGGCCGCTCTAGCATCTGACTCCCAATTCGATCGAATTAGAACTGTGCTGTGGCGGGAATTTTTGCTGGTTTCATTGCAATTTGGCTATTAGTAGTTGTGCTTTTGTTTTTTTTTCATTGCGTCTCAGTTTTTATTAATTTGGGAAAAATAAACTTTGTTTCTTTAATTCTGATTTGGGTCACCATATTTATAACAATACCAAGCCCAATATGACTGCCCAAGCAGCAAGGAGAACGAGTACTGTACCTATAATAGCATTCAGTATATAAGTGTGTAAATTGGAAGGGGGGATAGTATGCCACAACCCAAGAGTGATATCTAAGGACAGGCAGTCAGAAATATCATCTGCAAAATGGGAAACATTCACTCATGCAATACACAAATGGGATATGGGGGGAATGCCCACTATACCTCTTTGTAACCAAAGCAATCAAAGTGTATGGATAGAAGGTAAAATGAAGTCAACGTTTGTGGCGTATTTTCAGGTTAATAAGTTGTGTTATGATAGCAGTCAGCTAAAAATGTGTGTGATGGGTGGAAGAACATATTGAGTAGGAAAGATTTTGAAACACAATGAAAGGTTCTCACTGAACAATGAACGTATAATACTTGATCTCCTCAAAGAGGATAATGATAGGATATGCTTGCAATTTGATAAAGCTTTCTGTTTTTCAAGAAGAGGGTATATCCAGAAAATAACATTAAGCAGATATCTCAGGAGTTAAAAAGACAGGAGTCAGAAGCAAGGAAGAAAAGGGTGGAACAAGAGAGGTTAAAGAATTAAGTGAACACTACGAACAATTAGAAAAACAGTATAGGGACTGGGGTTTACCTGCTTCTAATCAGAATCTGTTCATAGATCTAATGCAAGAGATTGCAACTGAACTGGGTTTATCTAATTGTTGGATTTGTGGAAGACTTAAGTCAGCTAAAAAAAATGACCATGGAAATGTGAGAGTTTAACCCCAGAACAATTCTTAAAATGAGATAATGCTCAAATTGCCAAAACAATGCAAAGACCTGAAGTATGGATTCTGGATCAGAAGATAATTGAAATGATTTGGATCAGTAGAGAGGGAAGAGAATATACTGAACTAGTGGGATACACTCCTTGTATATCCACTTTAGCAGTGAACTCAAACAATAAAACCAGAATTTGGCAACCAGAACCCCCAGCGGGGTACTGGACTCAGAGATGGGGAGAAGGCTGTGAATGGATTAACTCAATTGGATTATGTTGACATGAAAGTTGTAGAGCTAACCCTTACCAATCTTTGGAAAGTCTAAGAGATTACTGGAAGGAGCCAGGGAGTGTAAATACAAAGTAAAAGAAGAGAACATTAGTTATCAGAAATACTGTGAAACATTACTAGAGGAATGGGATGATTGCAATAGATGAGAAGACAACTAAAGGAACTTTTCTGACAAGTAACTGTAGTATTATTGGCATAAGGCAGAATTTAGTAGGAAGTTAGAAAAAGAGAATAATTGCCTAGAATAGTTCATTAAGAATGTGTGTTCAGGTATCAAAAAGAAAAATTGGTATTAAAAATCAAAAATATTGTTAATAAAGCACGAATTAATGTGTTCATATAATAGGGGAGGGACTGTGATATATGACACCTATATTTTAATTTGTGCTTGGAAGTTAAAAAAACTGAATACTGTAAAAACCCCAAGCAGGAGACTGATTTGCAATCATGAAACATGGGGGGCACCAAGGAGAACTAGAATTTACAAATGAAAAGAAGTGGCTGGTCGGAGATGGCTCTCCTTACCAAGGCGAAGCCAGACTACACCCCAGTGATTGATACCCAATATGCATCTGTGATAAGACAGTCAGAGATGTGCATCCCAATGCCGGATTCCCGTAAATCAAATCAAGCCCTCATCCCTGTGCGGAAAGATGTTTCAAAGAACCAAATGCAAGACAAAAATCACATAAATATGCAAACTGAGCAAGGGCGGACAGAAGACCCTGCCTTAGGGGAAAAAAGCTGTATAAAACAGACCCCTCCAAAGCCAAAATGGTGAACGGGAGGAGTTCGGCTTGATTGAGGCTGTCCCTATGTTCACCCGACATTCGATTTCCCAGATCGAAGTTGTCTCTTTTATTGTGGCTGTCCGAGATCACTTCTCATGGCAAAATAAAATTGCTTTCTATTAAATTGGCTGCCTATCTTCTACAACAGCCAACTTTAAAGAGCTTCAAGTGAAATAAACTTAAAAAACCCAATCAATCAAAAAAATCCAAACAAAAACAACCCTGAAGAAGCCACAGCCAAAAAAATGTTATCGAGTTGTTGTAAATAGGCACCGTATATTAATCTGGGCATCAGAAATTAAAGAATTGCAGGCAGAAGGAATGTGCTGACAGAATCACTGGAGGAGAAGGTGGACTGAGGAATGTCTTCCTCAATCTACAAATGAAAGGAGGACTTCAGCTGGGTCTCTGCGGCCAAATCAGCCCACCATCAGCTTCGAGACAACTCTGACCTCCAATAGCCATGCTTCTGTCTGGTGAAGGGACCTCACTCTGAATTTCAATATGATTTACAGTTAATCCGCAGACACCATTCTGATTCCACTCAGGAAGAAGTTTGAATCCAAAAAGAAGGATCCATGAATCTCATAATCCTGCCCCAAACAAAGGAAAACCCTGCCTGGAGGGAAATAAAAAGTATAAAAACTGGACCCTAAAAGCAGGACTACGGAGCGAATGAAAGGGGGACTTGACGCGGGCCAGTCCTGTGTTTGCCTCCCAATTCGATCGAATTTGATCTTTGTTGTGGCTTGGATTTTTGTCTGTTTCATTGCAATTTGGTCATTTTTTCGTTGTGTTTTTATTTCTTTTCTGTACTTCAATTCGCATTAGGAAGAAAATAAAATTGATCTTTTTTTAACTCTGATTTGGCTCACCATATTTATAACAGAGTGTATGAACTGATGGAATTTGGAGTGGATGGAATTCTGTTAAAAAAAACAAAACCACGAAATACACCTGCATGAGGAAGTTCTTACTTCTTACTCATCCCATGACAAGAGTATTAAAAATACAGATTGTGCATTCTCAACTTATATCTTCCATTTATATCTTCCATTGCAGAAGTTTTTTGCAAGAAACTAAATCCCAACATTTCAACACAAAATGCCTCCTGCTACAAAGCCATTCTTAGCATCAACCACAAGTGTAAGCTTTAATGTAAAAGAAAGAGGAACGTAAAGGGAATTTCCGATTTCAAGACAAAGATGCCTGTTCTTGTGAGTAAGGGAGACTGGAAGTGTTGAAGGATGTTTGACCTTCAAATGCCAGTTCAACTTACGAAGATTTTGGATGTTCAGCTTGCAAAGATTTTGGATGTTTACACAAACATGAATTCTTTCCCCAGGCACACTCGTGATATATCTGCCTTTCTCAGCGAAACCCACAGGTAAAAAGAGAGAGTAGCCAGCTGCACCCATCCCCTGAGTTGCAGCAACTTCTTTTGTCTCTCGTAAGTACTGGGTCATTATTGTCTCCAACCAACACATATGAGAGGAAATTCCCTGAGAGAAAGAAGCAAAATAAAGAGTCCTAAACCCCAACATATACCAGCACTCTGACAACAAAAAACCTACTATGTATACTCCTTATTATATTGCNACCTACTATGTATACTCCTTATTATATTGCACATATTGATTTTTAAATATATTATTATATTTTATTATATTTATGTTTTAAATTATATATGTATTATAAATATATATTTTATATGTATTTTCAATTTTTGCTACGGTTAACAAATAATTAACTCTTTTACTGTACTCCTTAAAAGCACATATTTCCTGAAAAGTAATTCTGATGTTTTGGTGAAAGTATTGTCATTAAAAAAATACAAGATCTAGAAACCACTTAAGAAATTCAAAGTGATTGAGCTTAATGTCACTTCTAAATTACATGGGCAATATTAGTATCGAATACTGTTGAAAACCATAAAAAACACAACACAGACATACACAATTGAAGTGCACAATAACTGTCCAGCAGCTGCAGATGCCCTGGAAGCATTGTGAAATTGTGTTTCACAAAGTGAGCAGTGATTCAGCTATTCTCAGACCCATGGGGACTCTAGAGGCACTAACAGACATACACAATGATAAAAACAATGAACTGTGTGTGCCCAGTGTTCCCAAGGAATTCACCCATCTGTTCCTGCACAAAGCAAAAGTTCAGTGAGAACACTGCCTTGCTCTGATGTGTATGTGGGACAGAGGACAGTGCAGGCTCAAACAAGGAATGACATGTCACAAGCCCAATCCACTGTTCCACTGCATTTCCAAAGTCTTGGAAATGCAGTCTCAGTACCACGACTCATAATCAAGATCCTCCTTTCCACAGTCCCCATCACTGTTTTGTTTTTTTTTTTCTCCTTTAGATTTCAGAGCTCAAAACATTATTATTCCAAGTTTCCCTGATTTGTTCCCTTTTAAAGTTGGACTGAATGCTCAAGAGGAATCACAATGGCAGCACTTATAAAGGAGACCAATAGTGCTCTTTCATCCTGCCTACAAGATAATGGACTTGAAATGAAGACTAAGGAAATCTTCAACAATGTTAGAAGCCACAAATGGGATATAAATCATGGAGAAGAAAAAACATCTTAAGGTGAAGTTTTTGTTAGGTGTTTGTTTTAAAAAATAATTAAATGCAACTATAAGGAAACATGGAAACACTTCTTTCACTGGAAAGGGAAAATTAAAGACCACTTAAAACATTCATAAGAAGCCACCCAAGGGGAAATGAATAACCATGTTTGTTATACAACACAATATCATCTTAGATAAGCTTTAAGTAGAGTATCTCTCAGCAGCCAGGTCATCTAACAAACAGAGCATCAGAATCTTCCTCCAAGATTGTTGTGAATACCCTCCGTGTATTAATTTGTGGCTGAAAATTAAAATTATTTAAAAGCAGGGAAAAACAGTTCACGGAAGAATTCCAAGACAAGGNGGGGGGGGGGGGGGGCCAGATCCAGGGAACATTTAGGAGATCAGCACATGAATGGATGTGGCTCCTCTGGAAATGGGCCAGCAAGTATGCCTAATGATTGAAACATCTGTCCGAGAAACTGAATATGGTCTGCAATGGTCCCTCAGACATCTCCTATGTTCCCCCTGAAAACCCACTCTGAAAAAATCAGAATCCCAAAAGAAGACCGATGAATATCAATACCCAGACAAGTGGACAAAGGAAACCTTGCCTCAGGGGAACTAAAATGTATAAAAACTGGACCTTTGGTGGTGGGATTTTGTGAAGGAGAGGGGAGGTAGGTGCGATAAAGGCCTGTCTCGCTTTCACCCCGTTCAATTCCTGGGATCGAATTGGTCTTTATCGTGGCTGTGATTTTTTTCTGATTCGTTTCCGTACTTGCTGTCATCCAAAAATAAATTTTGTTTTTTTTTAAATTACAATTTGGCTCACCTCGTTTATAACAAAGACAAATAAAGCAACATCACAAACAACACTGTCTGTAACAGTCTATTTAGAACACTTTGATAAGCTAGATTTTACTGCAGTTTGTTGAAAAATAAAACAGAAACTAATTTGAGGTCATTATAACTTTCTTTACATTTGATGAAGTGCTGACAAACCCACAAACACCTTAACACTCAGAACCCAGAGCATTTTTTTGCTATGACAGAAGGATATGTTCCCTTCATCTTAAATTCTTGTTGTTGGCAGTCAGCTAAACTCCAATATGGCTGCTTGCTCACTCATTCCCTGCACTGTCTCTCTCCTCATGGAATGAGGGAGAGAACTGGGGGGGAGGGGAGGAAGTGAAACATAAAGACACCCTAACAGGATAGAAATGGAAGTGAGGAGAAATACTACTACTACTACTACCACTACTACTACTATTACTGCTAATAAAAAAAATACTAGTAGCATTATTGGAGTATAATAGTAGTGTATTGTACTACAAAAGAAGCTTATACTGACCACCCAAGACCATGCCCAGACAGCTCCTGAGCAGAGTCCATAGCCAGCTTTCCCCCTGGTTTACATACTGAGTATGTCATGATATGGCATGGAATACCCCTTTCGTCACTGGGGTCAGCTTCCTGTGAAAAACAAGGTTCACTTTCTTAGAAGAATTTGTAAGTTTAATAAAAAATAAAAACCAGACAATTAGGAAATAGAAAAGCAAGAAGTTTTTCCAGCTGGGGTGCCTTACTAGAAAAGCACATCTACTCCTTCAAGTTCCTTGCTTTTAAGGATTAACCTTTTACATATGCATTTTAGAACATTCCTTCGAGTTCAGGTTTTTGCCACACCACCCACGCCCCTCCCACCCGCCCCCAAACTCATCCCATTGTACCAAATTAACATTTTAAAGTTTGCGTTGGCAGTCTGGTAGTCTTCTTCATGTTCTTCTGATACCAGGAGATCAGTGAATTCCTTTTTTGCAGCTTTTAGATCTATTAATTCAAGAATGCTGAAAGACTCTCTCCCCTGATCTTCTGGTGAGGGTTTGATTCAGTTTGGTTAACTGGTTTGACTGGTTTTACAAAAAAGTTTTTAAAACTCAAAAAGAAAGCATGCATTCATCGTATTTCTAAGACTGTTAAAAACAAAAAACTGTAAAACTTTCTACATTAAACATATAGCATTCATTTCAATACTTGCAAAAAGCTAACTTTATAATATGCATTTATAACATGCCTTTGCTGTTTCTGCCCAGCTCCTCACCGGTGGGGTGAGAAGCACAAAACTCCTTGACTGATTGCAAATACTGCTCAGCAACAACTAAACCATCAGTGTGTTAACATTATTCTCACCCTAAATCCTAAACACATCACTGTGCTAGCTAATTCTGCCCCTGCTGAATCTAGAACAGAGCTCCTTTGCCATCATGCTGGAACAGACTGATCTCATCACTTCCAGGAAGGATCACAGAGTCCTCATCTGCTTGCTCAGGTAGCACCAAGTGAAGTGGGAAATAAAATGACATTAGATGCACGGCAGAGCTGAGGAAGAGCTGGGAAGTGGATACAAAAAAACCTGGCTTTGGATAGCAGATGCTGACAGGAACAAGAGAACAGGCAGATGTCAAGGCAAGAAGAGGATTACTTCTGAGGATTACTCAGAAGGAAGGGAGAGGTGAAGAAACATCATTGCCTACCAGACTTGAATGGAATGGTGATGGCCAAAACAGTAGCATCTGGTGAGCCAAAGAATAGAGCAAGGCTGGAAGATCTGGAGCAAGTGCCTCTGTAAGAAGAGTCAGACAGGGGCGGCGCCCTCAGAGATACAGAAAGGCAGGAGAGCAACAGGTTAGAGGGGAAAGGAGTAACTAGTCTGATGGCAAGCATCCATTGATATGACAGAGGAAGCCACATAAGCATGACATTGTCTATCTCAGTCCACAAAACATTTTAGCTCAAGTGATCAAAAGTAGGTCAACATTGCATCACAAAAGGGCATAAGGTGTATCCAGAAGAGCATGCAGCAGTACTTCCCCAAGACTCTGTTTCACCAGAACACCTTATGAATTATCTTGTAGAGAGCGGTTGAGTATTGAAACTTCGTAGGCTCTCAGCATCCCAAAGATACTGTGGCAGATGGATGAGGAGCTCACACAGACATTTACAACTATTCAATTACTTCTGTCTGCCTGAAACCAAAAGCCTGCAAGTTTTATTTGATAATCTGAGGTCTTCTCATGAAATACAGGGTGAATGACCATTCCTCATCCATCCCCTCCAAGCTACTCATGACTCTGTAAAGTACTACCAGATCTTCCAGTTATCTTCCTTTCTATACTGGAAAGATCTAATCTATTGTGTCATTTCTTTTATGGGAGCCATGTCATACTTTGAGCTCTCTTCTTCAGTCTTAGCTCTTTAGTTTCCAGTCTGCACTTCTGAGGAAAACCAGAACTGCACACAGTGTTCACAAATACAAGGAAGTCCATAGCTGACACAGTGGTGCAGTTACGTTGTATGCCTTGTTCCCCATTCCTTTCTTAATAATCCCTAAGACTGCTGCGCTAAGGCACTAATGAACATACATTTTAACATTGTTTGTTAACATTAATTCCCAAGATGTCAATCCTGAGAAGTCTGAAGCTCCTCACAGTCTCACCATATGCACTAAGATAAGATTATTGCATTTTGGGGTTCTCCAATAAACACTGCCTTTACTACATTAATTTTTGCTTCCATTTTACATCCAGTCGCTCAGTATCAAAGACTCTGCTGAAATTCCTCATAATTTGCTTTTATTAACTCTATCTTGAATAACTTAGTATCTTCATCAAATGGGTCACCTCACAATTTACTCTTTTTTACAAATCACACATGCTTTGAACATCACTGGCACAGGAGCTGATCCCTTGAGATTCTATTGGTAACCTTTCTCTAGTTTGAGGGTGGAGCTTTAATTCCTGCCTTTTCTTATCTTTATTTAGCCACATAAAACTTTTCTCTTCTATTCCATGGTAGATTAAATCCTTTAAAAGCTTTTGGTAATGGACCTTGTTAAATATCTTCTGAAAAATAAAAGGAGGCACACTATCCATTTGTCTAGCTACTCTTAAAAAAAGTACAACAACTTTTTGCTCAGTATTGTTATAAAAATGTATCACATATTGATCTGGGGATGAGGAATTAAATCCCACAGCTACCAGGAACCACAGAGAGGCAACCAGAGAGGATCGGCTGAGGAATGTACAGTACCATCTGCAAGTCAAAGGCTGAGCAGGCTCAATCCCCCTCAGCCTCTGACAACTGAATCCACATCAGATTGTTCAGGGGGGCGAGCTCATCCTCTGTCCCAGACAGCCGAAACTACTTCTATACAGAAAGAGGACTCCGAATCCACAAAAGGCCGTCTGGGGACGGAGACCCTCTCTACAACTGAAAGGGGGTCGAGTTAATCCCAGGAACTCTATTCAGATTCGGTGGAGGCAAACATAAAACTGGATAGAAGAACCATCTCCGAGGAAAAGCTTGGCCCGGGGAAAAATAAACTGTATAAAGATGGGACCCCGGAACAGCATGTCGGAACAGATGATCACCAACCCAGTGAGGGCTGGCCTGATATCTGTCTCCCAGTCTTGATCGGACTTAGACTCTGCTGTGGCGGGAATCCTTGCTGGTTCCGTTGTGATTTGGCTATTTTGCGTTATACTCTTTTGTTTATTTTCTATTTTTGATCTATATATAATCAATCTAATTTTTGTAAAAATAAAGCATTGATTTTTGATTAGAGATTTGAGTCGCCATATTTATAACAGTATCATACTCAATGACAAGTTCAATATTTCTGGATATTCAGCACTTCAGAAATTATCCCCTCTCCCAGACAGGCTTACTGAACTGTATTTCCAGAATATCCCCGAGTACCTTTTAGACATACCCAGTGAATCCCATCACTGACTCTCCCCTGCAGTTAATTGTATCAAATCTGCAGGCAGCATTCAGTTCTTCTCCAAGACCAGAATGTATTTAGCGTGAGAATTTACAGCTACTTTCTGTTAGGTGAGAAATTTTTTGAAAGATGCTACATATGCAGATCAATTTCATCACCACATGGTAAGATGGATATTTCCTTTCTGTTCCTCTCCCCATCCTTCCTTCCTAAGATGCTAAAACAAACAACACACTAAGTAGCAGGATTCTCCCACTGCAAAATGAAGTTCTTTAGGTTGAAGAAACTATGTAAGATGCTTTTAGTAACTAGCTCAAAGAATGGGAAAGACAATGAAGAAATTCCTCATATTATCTTATCTATATAGAAATAACAGCAACAGACACCAAAACCCCAAAGGAAAATTTATTGCCTCTGTAATCAGGGAGTTTGAGACTACGTGGAGCCATAGGAAGATTGATTTACAGGATGGAATGGGGGGGAGACAAGTTGAAATTGAGCAGAAACACCCCAAGTCTAAAGGAATGTTTGAATCATGTATGGAATTTATGAATATGCAATAGGCTATTGCTTTTAAGGGAAGATTCTTTGTTAGCAAGGGATGCCTTTTGGCAGAATGCCAGGCATCCAGACCTCTGTAACCTTTTGCTTTTTATGTCTCTTATAATCTTTTTTTTATTATTATTAGATTTTTTAAATTTTAATAAAAAGTGAACCACGTTTTTCACACCTTCCCAGAGGGCACCTTTCCCGGCTGCTTGTGGCACTGTTTGTAGGAACCCAGCTGCTGCTGCCCAGCCCCACTGTCTTCTGCTGCTGCCCCAAAATTTGTTGCAACACTTTAACTCAACATCAGGTGCCCAAGGGGACCCTGGTACCCCAGGGCTCCTGTCAGGGCTGTGGTGTTTCTGCTACATTTTGTCACTCGGGTGGGCCGATCTCTGTCATTCCAGTCCCTGCTCTGAGGTTCCTGCTACAGCCCATCTCACCATCTGGAAGGCCACCGAGATTGGCTTCCTGACCTGAGTTTGTAAAGGAAGTCCCTTTTCTACCCCTCCTGCCAGCCCACCTGCCTGTACCACATAGAGGGATGGCTGAGCTCGCGCCACAGTGCCCCCTGTTGCACCTGCCCTGCCTAGCCAGAAGCCAACAGCGCCCCTGCCAGCTGTGACCATAACTACACTAAAGGGGAAAAGGCTCAACAGCTGAGAGAATGCTGTTACTGATTTTCTGTACTTAGTTGTTGCTGCTGTTTGTTTGCCTTGTTATATATA
>VZDJ01000068.1:1319928-1350783 GCA_008694505.1 Cyanoderma ruficeps | reverse complement strand
TATATATATATATATATAAAAAAGTAAAGAACTGCTATTCCTTTTCCCACACCTTTCCCTCAATGCCCTGTAATTTCAAAGTTATAATACTTTGGAGGGAAGGGGTTCATATTCCAAGGGAGGTTCCTGGGAGGTTCCTGCCTTCCTTGGCAGACAACTATCTTTCAAACCAAGACACATCAACAAGTGGATAACTTCACAAACTGCCAGAGTAATAAAACATGACAAGTTCATGAAATATTTTCAAAGACGTTTTTGTTAAAACCGGAAACAGAAGACAGTTTTGATGCTGTTTTACACCACAACAACACAAACTCCAAGCTTCAGAAAACTGAAATGACTCCTTTATTTTTGAGATGTGTCTCCCTTATATACTATTTTACACAGACCAATTTGATTGGTGACAAAAATGCAAACCTCTTCAATCACATTGGTCAGACCAGAGGGACATCAAGAAGAAGTCCCTCCTTGGAAAAGGAATGAATAACATAGGTACAGTTTACAAAAACATGTCTCTTGTTTACAGAAAATTCCCAGGGAAACGAATTTCAGAAAACCAAAACATCTCAGGCACGAAACCAGGGCTACACAGTTTTTCACTACATAACCAAACAGCAAAATGTACTTTTCATATAACCTAATCTACTTGTTTATGAACAAATGACCGCACGTAATCACATTCTGATTGACAAAGGCTATATACATAATGAGATTCCAACACATCTGGATCTTTACAATGCTGTGAATGCAGTGCTTAGAAGCATACATTAATAGGTTAGTGAGGCAGAGCCACTCCTGAACTTCACACTGCACATTAATCTCCTGCAATTCTCCCTTTGCCACACCTTGCCATATCCTGTCTGCCATGCCCACATAATGATCCACAAACACCCACATAAGTTCTCCTCTCTATCCAGGGTTCAGGATGTGTTTCACCAACAGAAAATGAAATGTCACCTATTCAGAAACAGTCACACATTTATCCAAGGTATTCAAAGAATCACATCTCTGGGACAAAGATGCTTGCTCCCACAACCAGCAAGGAACATGGAGTGAATTACTTCATTTCACTGGCCACACTGCATAAATTCACCAGTTGCTTTTCCTCAGACAAGCAGTGAAGAGTGGAGAAAGTGCAAATTAGAAATGATTATTGCCCACAATGCCCCAACACTGACAGAAATCCTGTCCTTCTGATGTGGCCACCAACACTTACACAGCCAGGCTGATGGCCATGGTATATTCCCAAAAAGAGTTTCTATAAAGCAAAGAAGAAATAATTGGTTTCTTGGCACTGTCTGCTGTAACTTTGCAAGCTGTGCCACACAGTAAGTGGTGCAGATGTGAGGGCGGCACACCCGAGACCACTAGAAGGGAGTTTTTCAGATCTTCACTCTTCCACCAGCACATCTCACAGCTCTTCATCTTTGCTGTGTACCCAAACACATTCGTGGCTCATGTCAAGCACCACAGTCTTCACTCAAACAACATAATTTAATTCTTTAAGATTTAGATCCAATTAAATCATTTTTAGGGAATGTTTCTGTGTTCGATGCAAAGACACATAGGTGACTCGAATAAGGGGCTTTCATTTTGCTTTGTTTAAACTACTGTTTTTATGCTTTAGTTGTATTCTCTTAAGAAAATATGAATCTGTATAATCTAGTGAATCTGATGGATGTTACTGAAGTATGCTGCTACAAATAACAGCTGAAACTACCACCCTCCACAAGTCTCAAAGAGAAAAAAGAAACTCCTGGAGCAGGCAAGGGCTGTAGTGAAATGGACTCTACACGTTTGAAAGCCTTGGCTGAAGATTATGATACAAACAGACTCTGTAAAGATGCTGTAGCCTGAAAGCAACCAGATTTCTGTCACTCGCTGTTTCTCAACTGTGGAAAAAAATGCCAAAATGGAAGAAATAACTGAGCTGACTCAAGATACTTTTAAGTGATCCTCAGAGCAATGCAAAATTAAGACTCAACCTTGCAATCAGCTGCCCACTGACAAACTTTCTGTTGGTATCTTAATTCTTACCAGATGGATTTAACAGTGGTCTAGGGCAAGGGTCTATTTGAACTAAAATTACTGAGGAATGGGCACTGACAATGACCAACCTCTGGCAATGTCCCCTAACAGCTACCACACTAAGAACAGCTGAGGTACACACAGAGCTGACAGGCAAGATGCAACTTCTAAAAAAAATATCTTTAAATACTGAAGAAGTACTACGAGAAGAGGAAAAAAAAATAAAAGCTCTCTGGACTCCTTAGTTCTGTACAAAAACATGATTTAAGAAAAATTATTCCGAGACAGATATAGTACACCACAGGCAGAGGGCTGGTTGATGCAGAAATTACAGATTATGGCCACTGTCACAATTTTTCCTCCAGAGGAAGTAATTACGTGGCCACCTACTCCCCAGTAGACCCTTGGGAACAACAGTATCTAAGGTTTATTCTGGTCGGGGTCAAAAGATGAATATCGGCATACAAGAAGAACAACAAACACAATGTGTCAGATACAACTACGTAAGCCTCAATTACAACAAATTCAGAAAAAAAACAGCATGTGTGGGGATTTTAAAATAAAAATTAAGGGCTAAGGGCTAATGGGAATGAAGTGCTTAAACATCTTTAAAATTTCTGCGTCCAAACCTTGCTACCTAAGATAACAACCATTCAACTTTCAATGATTTTTCTTTCAAAACTGCAATTCAGAGAAGGCACCTTAAAAGTCCAATTCCTCATTCCTGCAGGGAACTGCATATAGTCCTGTCCATAAATTTATTAACTTCCTTCCACATAATTAGGTTTCTTACTCCTTCACCAGAAGACTATTGGAGCTCCTTATGCTTGCAGATACTTCCTTATAATTTGCAGAATAAATTTTTTCATATCCAATTTATATTCATTTGCTCTTGTTATGTCATTCACTTTTAGCTTAAATTAGGTTGTAAGACCTCCAGGGCACTGACCAAAGCTACATAAGGACAGAGAGTCCTGAGCCTAAGGGTTCCATTTCCTTAATTCAGGGCTTTGCTTGTGGTGACAATACAATAAATAATTAGTTTTTACAGTTCCAGTAGTTCTGGGTGAGACTGCAGCTCTGCCTGATCTCTATCAAGTTGCTTATCTTGCTTTACACATATATTAATACTACAAGGTGATGTTTCTATCCTCACTATAAAAACTAAAGAAAACACAGCAACAAATGGCTAAAAGAGCATGCCCCTTTTAGCATTAAAGCTTGTCCTGAAATTGACCAACTCAACTCACGCAAAAGTCTGGAAAAACACAAAAACCAGCAGGTTCCTTCCCACAGTCAGAATCTGTAATTCCTAGAGTGTAGTAATGCAATCCCCACACCTCCAGCAGGTGTTTCTAAACAGGGAAAGAGTTTCAGTTTACCTCTGACATATTAGGAAGTTTACCTAGATTCTTCCATGCCTGTCTGACAAGGATTGGCTCAGTGCCAAGAAAGAACCACCTATTGGATCTTGTCACTGTTCTTCAAACCCTGTATCCCTCTCTATTGGCTGTTAGCCAGGTTATCCCTCCTAAAACATTTAGTACTTAAGAAAGAACACAAAAGAAAGCAAAGGCTTTTTGAGATGTCTTAGCAGGATGTCCTGAGGTTTCTCAGGTGCCTGTGCACGACTTTATTACTTATTTTTTGCGATGCTTTGTTTACTTTGTTATTTTTCCTTTATTAAACCTTTTGATTTACAAAACATCCTTGAGGAGCAGTCTCGCTAATTAATATAGTATAGCCATTTTTCTGGACCCTCAGAGTGTGGAGTTAAACCCACACTAGAGGCAGGTTTTTTTCCTCACCAAAAGTCCTGAATTTGGGCTCTCCTTGATTTTTGCTCAGAATAAACTAGTCCTCCAGAGCCTCAGCAGCATCAACAATGATACACTGCAGCTTTAGAAACACTTATTTTGTATCTACACAAACAAATATCAGATCTAGAAACTTTACCAAACAAAAAAAATTTCCCTGATATTTAGCACAGATTTTATTTTGCTGTTTTAGCACTTTTGACCACACTGGTAGCATTTCCGTTATTTACCCTTCAACCCAGCTTTTCTAAGTGCAGATTGTGCCCTGTGTTTTACTTACTCTACACAAATGAACAAAAATTCTAGAAACATTGTGTATTTTTTAAGAACTTCTTTCATTATTTCTTTCATGGAATAACTGGTCTGAGTTGGTTTCCACGCCTTTTAGCCGTCCTAGCTTACTAGAAAAGGAAGTTCCAACTCTAGCATTTATCACAATTCAAATGGCAGTGGTAAAGCAACATACTTAAATATAGAATACTATCAAGAAAATGTCTTGCCCAGAATGTTAATGAAAACAGCAGATTAACAATTCCATTTTATAATGCAGACAAAACCAATGGTTAAAAAAAAAATGAGGCCCCAAATCTCCTTTTTAATTGATTCAAAACACCAAGAACACAGGAAAGAACAGCAAGCAACTGCTACAAAAATAAAGTTGCAGGATGAAATGAGGGAATTTATAAAGTATCTTTTGTTTTGTTTCAACAAATACAGATTCCCATAGTCTTTCATGCTAAGAGTCCAAGTACTAGATATTCAAAAGTTAATGTGAAAAAAGAAGGGTTTAATTAGGGAAGAGCAGGAGTACCTCCTTTCTAGATAATGCAATTTCAAAGGACTGAAAAACTGAACAAAACTCCCTTCAGAAAAGACAATAATACTGAGGTATAGAAGACATTTATGTAGATTCTCTACCTTTTTCATGAAGAGACTGAAAAAAATAAAGCAGGAAGAAACAGACTAAAACTGAGTCACTCACCCAGACATCTGTAGGGAACCACAATATGTGGGTGACCATTGCACTGCTTCCATCCCCTCTTGCACCAGTTCTGTATTGTAACTGGCTGGTTGGCTTCAACAACATTGGTGATTTGCAATTCAGGGTACACCTAGCATTAAAAGTATAGAAAAAGACAAATGTTATCGCAAGTATGTACTCTGGGTCACTGAAACATGTTTGTAACAGCACAATATTCATCTTCCCACTCTTCTCCCTCTTCTGCCGAGTAAAATATTTGTGTCATGGTATGACTGTGTGCGCATATCTGGAAAGCTGGGGTGTCTGTTCATCAGTAAAAACATGTGGCTGCCCATTCAGAAAAATTATGGTGGCAACAACTGGCTGTGAAAATTATAACTTGCCCAGTTATATTTGACTAAGGTAAATATCAACTAATCAAGGTTAAATACCTTCTCCTCCATGTTTAGGCTACTGCAAAACTCCATATACAGGGCATATTCTCCATACAACCAAATTTAATAGCATGCCTTTATGTTCATCTCAACCATTAAAACAAACTTCGTAATTCTTGCCTGCTGCAGTCTGCCTAGTACTAAAAGCCTATTGAAACAGTTATTCATATTTAGGTTTACATTACCAATTTCTAAATTGCTGAGATCAAAATTCTATCTCCTTTAATACTGCAATAGACTTCTACACCTACAACCATCACACCAGCAAACTTGGTGATTAATTTATTGCCAAACAGTAACTTTGGCTTTTTATCCCCCTCAGTACCATATCTCACCCCCCTTTTCTACGCTAACACAGCCAATAGCTCTCACTTTACATTTTTCCAGCTGGCAATCTAACAGCCCTAAAATGAAACTCAGAAAGTGTAGCAGATTTTCTGAGAGAAAGAGGGCACGGTCTGTATTTAGAATAAGACAGTGAACTACCCAGCTGAGGCCCTCCTGGCTGAGGCCTGACCCTGAGGCTTGGCCTTGAAGGCCCTGAGGCCTTGAAGCTGTGGCGCAGTTAAAATTACTTGTGGTGCAGCAGAAATTAGATGTTAAGGTAGTAATGTGAGATAGTGGGTTTCCTAGAGGTCACTGAGTACAACTGTCAGTGGGCATGCTTTGGCCACTTTAAGTCAAACAGTGTGTATTTGCATTTTTCTCTGCGCTGTATATCAATGAAAGTGTTGCTCTAACTATAAACTATATAGAACTGTACATAACCTGCCATCTTAAGCAGAATAAACGGAGAACGTGTGATTAACCATATTGGTTGGACATGCGTTGCTCTCGGCTCAATCTCTCTTCATTTTAGGGGTTCCCTGCTTCAAGAAAGTACTAATTTTCCTTTGCCTTTCCTCAAGCAATCCTTACCAATTTCCAGCTGTGTGAGATATAAGGATTTAAGTGCCCTGAAAAGTACTGTCTACTCATATCTACCAATGGAAAACAGAAATAGGAACAAGTCTGAAGTAACTGGAGATGGTCCAAAAACATCCTTCAGAGAAGTAACACAATCTCAAAAAAAAAAAGAAAACTGGATTAAGATGTAGTGAATTCTGAGAGTCCAAAACTGGTGCTTGGAAAAGTACTCTAAGAATCCTGACAGTCTTGCCTCAAGCAAAAGAAATTTGTCTCAATCATGGATCTCAACTGAGGACATGGTATCTGAGAGGCAGTGCCTCCTGGCACTCCCCCAACTGAAGGTTTAAAATATAACCATGGCAATAATGAAGCAAGCAGCTTGAGCTAAAGACCTAAACTTTAAAAGACTTCAACAAACGACAGTACAGCCTTTTCAGATTTGAGATCAGTAGTCTTTAAATGAATGTGGCCTCGTCCATACACATGGGAACAACCAGAAAGCAATCAAAGCATAACTGGAAATAACTAGAAATAATTTCTTACTTTAATTAAGAGACATGAAGGGGCTATTACAATTTTGAAATTGAACTGTATTACGAGCTTAATGCACAAAACAAGGGCAGATACAATAACAACGCCATGAAAATGACTACCGAAACACTGCCAAAACAATGCACTTTAAGCTAAAGAGCTTGAATACCAACCCTGCCTTCTATTCCAAAATACAGTTTATTAATCAGATACTTCTCTCCTTGTGCAAATACTTCCTAGAATCCATCTGTCAGATCTTTGCCAGTTTCAACAGCACCCTCACCTCACTACAACTGACAGCTGAAGAAGTACAGAGGCTGAAGGTACAGCATGGGATATTAACCCAGCATGCAAGATACAGTGACCTCAAGAAAGCCCGCAGGCAGAACTGAAAAGTGTGAAAGTTTCCTACACTCAGAAGACTGAAGCTTTACTTTCTTTCGTCAGCAAGTGGCCAAGGCTGATGGCCATCATCCACATTACAATACAGATGACCATTTTCACACTGCTTGCAGGAAGTGACTCCAGAGGAACTTGGTGCTCCATCTGCTCCATCAGTGCTTCAAATACTGAATTCTGCTCTGAAACAGCAGGTTCAAGGAAAGCTCTTGAACATGCTCATGATCCCTGTAACAGCACTGCCAAAATGGATTAGCAGGAAACTTCACACTTTTAACTGCTGTGTAAATATTACACTGCAAGGCTCCATAGCTGCCTCAAGAGCTAACATGCATGATGCGAGAGAAGATTTGATTTTCTTTGGATACTTACTTTAGCATTGTAATGCTGAACTGTTCCAGTTCATACTGCCGCAAATGTCACACTCATGTAATTACAACCCATGGTTGAATAATACTGGGTGCTGTCACAAGCCATGTGCTTCATATATCAGTGTCAACTGACATGTTCTCATCAGGGACATTTAACACTGCCCAGGATGAAGTGTCACTTGTCATCAGCAGAGGAAATAAATGCTTTAAATGAAGACAACTAAGGAAATTTCAAAATGGATAGACTGGAATGTTTAAAAAATGAAATTAAGACAAAAAAACCTTGAAACCATTTATTTACCCACATGAATGTGTACATAGATTTAAAGTGACAGAAAATAGGATTCTGATCCACAAGAAGGAAGATATACTTAGTTGCTTTCCTGAGATGAATTTCTAAAGAGTAAGGGCACATTATTACTGTAGGTCCTCGTTGAAAGAATAATATTAGTGGGAAAAATAAGTTCCTATATTATTTTTATTTTCACTATTACCCAAACCCACCATTTTAACTGCTGATTAGTAAAGTGCACCAAATGCTAAGTAGTTAGTAGTATTTGTTGAAAGTACACAAGGACAAAGAAATACAAAGAAGCCTCTCCTTCTGTTACTACACCAATTACTAAACTCCTAATTTCCACTGACGGCTCACACAAAGCTCAGTCCACCTTTTCAGAGAGAAAACAGGTTTTGAATTTCATTATCAACAGGTTAATGCCAGTGTATGTGCCAAGGAGAGTTCCTCTCACTAGACTTATATAATGTATTTGCTCAGAATTTAAGTGGGACCTACTTAGTGGCACAGAAAAATGAGCCTTGTATTTATTTACAGTGTCCCTAATGAGCTACCACACTTTCTAAAGTGTCAGTGCAAGCAGCGCTGGAAAGCTGCAAGATAACCAAACTTTCAACGTTATTGTAAGTTTCTGTAGAGAAGTTTCTTTAATTCATCTTAAAAGAAACAGTGGAGAAAACAGAGATCAGTGTAATCTAGAAAATTTAACTGGCAATCAAGAGTTACAGCTACATCTTCATTTACTTCCATTCTCATTACCAAGTCTCCTTACATACTGACTGCAGAAAAAAAATCTTAAAAGCCACTCATACCATTCAGAATTTAATATAATCTTGCTAAAACTCATGTTTACCACTACAAGCTTTGATGTCACATAGATTAAGGACTAAAACGTAGACGTCCTACAGGCAAGAGAGACTCAACTTGGGGAAAACATATTTCATTCCAAATTAAAGGAATTTAAAAGGGGACATAGTGGGACTAGCACTCATCTCTTTTCTCTGACTAGTAGGAACAGCATGAATCTGAGTCAAGGAAGGTTTAGGTTGGGTATCAGGAAAAGATTCTTCACTCAGATGGTAGTTGGGTATGGGAACAGGCTCCCCCGGGGAGTGGTCACAGCACCAAACCTCACAAGAGTTCAAGAAGTGTTTGGACAATGCTGTTGGGCATGTGGTGGCATTGTTGGGGCTGTTTTGTGCAGGGCCAAGAGTTGGACTTTGCTGATCCCTGTGGGTTCCTTCCAACTCAGGATAATCTATGATTCTGTGAAATGGCATTTGTCTACATAAGAAAGTGTTGATGATACCACTAGCTGGATATGCATTACCCAAGTGGAGATCAGAAACTATGTTGAAACAAACCTGAGGAAACCAAACACGCTATGGCAGAGGACAACACTAAAGCAAAGAAGCGGCCTGGCCACCACCACCATAGCAGCCTCTCCTGCTGGCATAAGGAAGAGCAGCCAAGAGACCTCTCTGCATGGTTAGTGCAGACGGGTGCATCTCTAAATGTCTCCTCTAGCCATCTCTGCGGATTGCCTTGACCCCTATTGAATCACAGACTTCTTAAGGAAGGGAGCTCTAGGGGTCACCAGGTCCAACCTCCCTGCTCAAGGAGGCCCACCCAGCATTGACTGCCCAGGACTATGTCCAGATGGCTTTTGAGTACCTGCAGGCGTGGAGACTCCAGAGCCTCTCTGGACAACCTCTGCGAGCACTCAAATACATTTTATGCAACTGAAATCTTTACGAGAGGTACTTTTTGGATTTTTAAATCAATCTCTGATACATGATTATATAAAAAAGTTTCTCCATCCAGTCACACACGCTCAGCACATCTTAGTTCAATCTTGAAGTACTACTTAAGTGTAATCATGAGGCACTCATCTCTTATACCAGAAGACATTTAAATTCAAAAGCTTGCTATTTTACCTATTGATATTATTCATTACGTCCCTCATCTTCTAGAGCAACTCTGGCTATTCAGAATATTGCTTTTATCATATTTTCAGATAAAACGTTAAAAGGTTTTCAAGGTTAGGTGATGATTAGGAGATTAGTGAAGCTATTTCAATTTCTATCTTCAGTTTTTATTAGACAATCAAAGCAATAGCAACAGAAGTAACTATATGCAAATCTTGAAGTACTATAACTGTATATCACTGGAACTAGTGGTAAAGATTTATTCTTACTTCTCCTCAAACATAAGAATCTTTTCCTGTTGTAGTGGTTTTGGTTTGCTAATCCGAATCATGGCACTATTTATGTGGTGGTTTCACGTTCGCCGAATTTTGTTCAACAACTAGGAGATAGGATTTTGGGAGAAAAAGTCAAAACAGGCTTCAACTTAAAAGCAAAACAAATAGTTTTTATTAACATATACTAAGCGAAGGAAAAGAAAAAAACCCACAAATTAATTTCAACTTTTCTCCCACCACAAACTCTTCATTTTCTACAATGTAAAGAGGCAAAACTCAGAACTCCAGGTCAGTACCACTCATAAAATAGTCATTCATTCAGTCTTTGAGAGAGAAAAGTCTCTCCTGTTGTTTGGTAACTTTCCACAAGAGAAACAGTCTGCTTGTGGCTTCCAACTCACACAAAAGCAGCCTGCCCAGGAGATTCTGCAATTGTGGAACCTCCCATATTTAAGTAGCCTTTCTTGTGACTACACATATGGGTCCTAGACTTACAGACTGGGGTAGCACTTTCAAAGATAAACAACTTTGAAGGGAAAGGATTTTTCAACTCAGGGAACAGAGATGCCTCCTCACTTCTTCAACGGCAAAGGGCTTCTTCTCATTTCTCTCTGTTCAAACTTCTCATGGGATCACAGGATCGCAACTGCTAATTCAATATTCACTCAGTCTACCTCAGATACCTTTGCTCAAAGAATCCACAAATCATCTCCCCAATTCATATTGTCCACAATTTAAAGGATTATTCTAGCATATTCATATTACAGTTTGTTACCACAAATCATAGGAGATTTTCAGCCTAGAACAAAGGCCACTTGTCATCTCTTCTACCTAAGAAGTCACTCTTCCTTTACCGACTTTGGGATCTCCATACTGTCCCTTTACATGTCTCCAATTTGGCTGTCTCTCATCACTGAGAAGGGTTAGAGTTTAAGAAAGTCTAAATCTGTGTCAGTGTCCAGGTTTAGGGCAAATTTGGGAAGAAACCTCCAAATGGGGCTCCTCTGGAGAGCAAAATCTAAATGGCCCCTCCCCCCAGTCGGTCCAGGAAAAGAACTTCCTCAGAGAAAAGTGGAAAAAACTATTTATTTAACAAACAAACTGCCCACAAGCATAAGAAATGAATAATATAAAACAATAAAACCTCTCGCTGGTCTGAAGAGAGATGGCAAAACTGAGAGAAGCCCTTGCCGTGAGTTAGCTCAGCTCTCTCAGTCTCTTATCAGTCCCAGTCCTTTTGGCACTAGAAAATGCCCAGGTCCAGGCCTGGTGGGCCACAAGTACAGCTTCTGGTGCTCCTCTGGGTTTTTTCAGTCCAGAGCAGATTTAAACAGACCCAAGAGAAAAAGGGGAAAAAAAAAAACCAGTCCAGACAGCTTTTTTGCCTCAGCTAGCTAGACTAACTAAAAAGAAGAAAACCTCTCTCTTGCCACCGTCTGTGCATCCAAGGAACACCCAAAAACGAAGAGCAGATGCAGAGGAGTGAACACTGTTTTTTCAAAACAAACTCCACGCTGCTTCTTTCCTTCTTTCGCTGCTCACTCTCAGAACCAGTCTTAAAGGTACAGAACACACAGAACAGACGATTGGGGATACAGGCACCCTAGGACAGTCAGGAAAGAACGCTTGCCAGGCCTGCAGTGGGGTGTGTGATCTCTGCTGGGCAGAGATTTTCAAAAGCTGCAAGAATGGGGGAACAAACTCAGGCCGGCAGATCTCAGAGAAGCCCAGCTGATAGAAGACTCCTGCTCCCACCCCTTGGTCTCATTCAGAGTGTGCCCAGCTTGGAGCAGCTGCAGGCTCCCATCCCCATGGTGGGGAAAAGGGCCCAGGCCCACAGCCAGGCCTTGGGCCAGCTCCCCACCCCCGGGGAAGTGGCAGATGGTTTTACTAAAAACTGACCCAGGCCCAGACAGGGCATATCCTCATCCCCTCCCCCAGCCCAGGAGTCACCGGGCCAGGAGGACCTCTGGTGAAAGCCAGGGCCCGGGCAGGCTGGGCCATCCCGGCCCTGCCCTAGCTATTTATGGCTGTGTGAACCAGAGGTGTATACCTGCATGCAATTGGCTATTTTGGTTGTCAGTTCAAAGAAAATCACCAATTGCTCCTCACCATCTGTGCTAAACCAACACACCTGTATATTCCAAAAGCAGAATCACCATAGAGAAGAGAACAAGATTCAAAGTAACAAATGGTATGAATTCCTAATCTAGTACGCTCCGTCTGTGGAAACTGTAAAATAGAACACGCACGAACAGACTTGCACATAAATGCATGTATGTGCACCCCTTGTGAATTACAAGGTGATGTTATACCTTAACATGAATTGAAAGGGAGGAAAAATAAAGAAAAACAGTATCTTAAGAGAAAGTAAAACATAATCAGGAATTGGTATGCATCTTCAGCAACCGTCTGAAATGCTAGACAACCTGGCAAGAGGCAAGAAAAAAATCTTTAAAATTAAAATGCAAAATAAACATGCAATTAATTGCCATTTTTTAATTAAAACACCTTAGTATTTTTCTCCAAATTGCATCCCACATCAGTTTGAATTCTGACTGCTCTAAATCAAAGATATGTATTCATTTAATTGCCAGTCTGACGTGGATATATATTTTCTTGTTTCCTTCTGTTGTTTCCTACATCCTTCAGTTGTTTTCTGTACCTACTCATGATATCCTGGCTTAAATGAGATTATACATTTATGGGTTTTTAATCTTCCATTTACCCTAAGCTTCAGCATCTGGCACAGCAAGACACTTATATTAGACTGAATTCAAATGTAATATTCAATTCTCTACTGGCACAATGAGAAAAGGCTACTCAGACCCTCAGAAAACACAGTGCCCAGACTCTCTGCGGCATACCACCAAACAACTCGTGCTGACACACCCTGTATCTGACAGAAATTTATGAGCTGGCATTCTTCTTGAACTCCACCTCAGGTAGTCAGTGATCTACATTAAAAACTAAATCCAAGAGTGACTAAAGAAATGCTTACTTTAGAAGAAAGGAATATTTGTACAGATAAAAGAAGAAGAAATTATAGCTGTAAAGAGAACAAAAATAAGAGTGTTTTTAGCAGTTGCATCTTTAGCAACTTGAATAATTTGAATACTTTGATTTACATATAGGAAAGATTACTCGAAGTAGAATAAAGATTGATTACATCCAGACTTTCCTTGCCTCCTATCCTCCCACAGCTTTCCCCTAAAAAGAAAACAAACAACCAACCAAACTGATGTGTGGACAAGTTTACTCTTATCTGAACACTGCAACTTCATGCATTGAATATTCTATACTTACAATATCAATGTTACTTCAATAAAAAGAACCATTCACAGAAATTATCCTACAATCTGCTTTTCAGAATTGTAAACAAAAATCACAGATGACAATGGTAACTATTTATCTCTGTGCTTTGAATGGACGAAGAAAGGTTTTATCACTTCAGTGAAGTAATCTGCAAACAGTTACTACAAGCACAAAAGAATACACACATTTAATAACCAGCATTTAGGAAGACTAGGGTCTTAAAATTGCTTGTGGAAAAGATCCTTTGGCAATGGCATCTGAAGGATAACTAAACAATGCTTCAGAGTATGAGAACAAGCTTTCAATTCTAGATGACCAAACTACAGTTGGATCAAAAACTATTTCTATTCTTTCTAAAGCATATATAGAATCTATAAGGTTTCTGCTTCCCAGAATTTTGCACCGATGTGTTAAAGAGCAGCAACAAGCAGACATGCTACATTAATTTCCAACTGTTTGGCATAGCCATGAAGAAGGATAGAAAATTATTTCTGTATGTCTATGTACAGTGTCTCTGCAATCTTTCCAACTCACAACTCAGGAAGCAGCAAAAATGCAGAGTCACAAATTACCCACAGCAAGAATGCATTCACATGAGTAGCCATGACACAAGCACCATCAGCCCTAAAAGAAATGTCCTGCGCTCAGTCTTGCTGTCTGTGTCCGAAAAATAGACAGCTATATGCAGAATAAAAATTACTAAATGTCTCATGAAAAATATCCTATTTTATTACTGTTTTTTACAACAACTATTGTGCCTTACTTTACAGTAACTCCATGGCTTTCCCTGCAGCAGCCCCCTGCCCAGAAACCATCACCCCTCCGATCCAGAGCACTCCCATCACCAGCAGAACACCTTTCCTTCTCTGCCATGTCTCTGTGGCTTCAGCTGTGTCCTGTTATGTCTGACCACCTGCTCCTGGCTTTCTCAGCCATCAGGCCCTTCTACACACAAAAGCAAGGCTACAGGGCTAGCTGAAGCTGACATCCAAACTTTTCCTGTCACTCTCTGTAACCTAAGCAAAGCCTTCACTTGCTTAAAGTGAATTATGACAGTCAAACCCAGCATTTGCAGCATTGGAGCAGTTTTGAAATTCTCTGTCATGATGATTTATTAAAAAAATACGGATATTGATCTAACACCGATATCCACAATGACAGTGTAGTGGTTTGAAAACAAACCAAGTGAGAGGATCCAAGTCAGAAAAAAAAAAATTAATAAGAGGAAAGAAAAACAAGGTAGAATAAAAATAAATCCAGTAATACAAAAGACCACTGACAGAGTCAGGATACAACCTGATCCAGGTGATGGAAGCAGTCCAGATGAGGTGGTCTTCCTGAAGCAGTGATCCCGTAGACAGGTCTGGTAGCTCCAGTCCTCTGGGAATTCAGTCCTACTGGGGCTGCTCAAATCCCTGATTATATCCAGGTGAGACTGCCCCTCTCCCTCCCCCTGGGCGGAGCATCTCACAAGGGGATGGTGAGTGACGCAGAAGAGTCTTGATGGCCCATTAGCAAGTGATTGCTCCCGGAGGCAGTTATCTATGAGTCATACAGCAAGGCACCTGATGGGCCATTAACAGAAGACAGTCCAGGGGGAGGGGTCTGGGAAACACTGCTCCAACAAACGGCTCATGAAGGTGGTGATAGAATACTTCTGCAAATTCTATACTACAACCCAGGACAGACGGACAAAGACTCTCTAACAGTTTAAAGTTAGAAAGTGTATGTTTATTACGACGCCGGGCAGCGTGCGGGATAGCTCCCTAATACACACCGCAATTTTACAAACGATCACAGGGTCTTTTTATGTACAAGAATATTGAATACCCAAAACACAAATGCATATTCATGACTCTGGTACCTCCTATTCCCCGCTTCGTATGGTAATTAGTAAAAAAAGCTATTAAGCATGCGTAGTTTGTTCTTTGAAATGGGTCGGTGGTCCTTTTATGGGGTGGGGGTCTCAAAATGATGAAGTAAAGTGGGTCTTTCTCGCTTTGACTTTTTAACCTTTTAGTGTTACGTGACTACTGGATCCTGTTTTTCAGCACTGTTTGATTGATGTCTGTATTGTGTTTTTGCAGCTTATTGATTATGGCAGGATGTATTTCCTTCTGTAGTGGGATGTATATCCTTAAATCTGGGTTCTGCTTACCAAAGGAAGTCAGTCTGTGTCCGCTGATAACACAGGCCATTGATTATTCAGCAGTTTGACAGGCTTCATGATTTACTAGTTTCTTAAATTTTCAAAATTAATGCTTCATTGAGCCAACATGACAAATAGCAAAGCAACCAAGAAGGAACAGTTCTGCCCTTGTCCCACAAGTTCCAGGCATCTACCGCTGCAAGTTAATCAGCATAATAGCATTTGCACTAATTTCCAGCATCCACTTGGGAAGAGTGTATGCATATACCCTTTTAACCCAACAGTTTAAAAGAAAAAGTTTAACAGCAATCAATTCCTAAACTAAAACTTAGCATAAATAAATAATCCCAGGCTGAATGTCTTCTGAACCAGTCAGGGAATTTTTTCTGTTAATTAAATCCTGAAGACAAATTTCCAGAGACACACTACTTCTTACATTCAGCCACATCCTCTTGCATCCATCCATAACATCCTTTCATGTTTAATAGCTCCAGCCTCACTAGCTATTGTAGTCAACCCTCAGCCTTACCTAGGAGTTTCACATACTGCTCTCATAACTATTTCTTTAAGCCCATCTAATAAATCACCCTTCTTTCCAACATCTTAGCTGCTTCACTGTTATACACAGAGTTGCTCTTCAAGAGTTTCCCGCCACAAAACTCACCCACTGTTTCAACTCCTTTCACTCGAATTCTTGCCTCTCCAACACTCATCCTGGCATTCTGTTAGTGCTCATTTCCAATCTCTCTGCCCGCTCAGTGACTCTTAAGTTCCATGCTAAGACCCAAATGTTGTCCTGTTTTCTTTAATCCTCTTCCTTTTTTCTCTAGGCATGCAAAGTCAGAAAATATTTGAACACTCCAACTAGTTTCCTTCTTTACTGATCTTATCCTATGGAAAGGAAGGCAAAGCAAAACAAGCAGGTGTGAGTGTATGTGTGAGCAAGATGGGAGATGATGAACCTTCTAGGCATTAACCACAGATCAGGGGGAGATGAGCTTAGAGATCAAAATATTGCTGCAATTTTTACTCCTATGTGTCTTATCATATAGCCTTCTGTCAGTCTGGTATGTGGTTTCCATGGGAACTTCGGACATCTGGCCATCCTTATCAGGTCTCAACACTATCCCATTCCCCCTGGCCCTCTGTAACCCCCCTCCTAACCCTAAGCCTCCGGCTCTGTTACAACACACCCATATGGTAATTAGGTGCAAAGCCTCACGGAAGATCTACACAACTTCCAAAATCAAGCAATAATTCTTCCCAACAGCCCCAACCAAAATAATAGCAGCAATGGAAACAGGAGTGTGAAAGCCGACAGATCTTCATCTCAAAACCAGCCGTCTTCATCTAGCCGTGACAAGAAAGACAATCTAAAGAACCGACCCCTCAGCAGCAATTGACTGAAATTGGGAATTTGGGAGCTTGTCTCCCGTGAGGGGGGAGTGGCTGATTCCCCACCAGGCCGTGCAAGCGGCAGGGTGCTCATCCCCCCTCCTTCTCAGCACTTCGACGGACGAAGACCATACCGCTCTCCCAAGCACCTATATAAATAAAAGAGCCGTTTCTTTAATAAAGGCATATAAAGGAGGAAACATCGTCTCCTGCCCATTTATATTTTTCTCAACGTGAACAGCAGCGAGAGACATGGCAAACAATTCCCCAGTACGGAGACCAGACGGGATCAACTTTTCAGTGCTGCAGAACTCTATAAAAACTTTTCAATTGATGGAACTTCAGAACAAATGAACCTAAAGACACCAATTCTCTTCAGAATCAGAGAAAAGGAAAAAATGAAGACACGTGAAGAGAACAACATGGCGACACAAAGGACAGTGAAAAGGAGTGAGGGGGAGGAGGAGGTGCTCTGAGCGTTGGAGCTGAAGTTCTTCTGCAAGCCATGGTGAGGACTATAATACAACAAACTGTTTCTCTGTAATTCATGAAGTTCATGGGGGGATGCAGAATCCACCTGCAGCCCATGAGAAAAAGGTGCTCACACTGGAGCAGGTAGATGTTGAGAAGCTGTGATCTGGTGATAGGCTTGAACAGAGAGAGAGAGAACTCTTCCTTCCAGAAATGGAGGAAGAGGACCCTTGCTTTCATACTACAATAGCTCATCCTTAAAAGACTCTATGCCATGAACAAAATGGCCCATGAAAAAACAGTTGTGGGAAGACTACTTTCCCCATGGGAGGGACTCACATTGCAGCAGGTTTGGATGGGACTGCTATTCGTGAAAATTAGAACCATGTTGGAAAAGTTCACAGAGATCTGTCTCCTGGCATGCCCCATGGCACAGCAAAAGAGATTCCTCTCCCTAAGCGAACTGAAGAAAGATGTTTTTTTAATTTGGAAGCGATAAACTGACTAAAAACTCCATGTTTTGTCTCTCTGCGCTAAAAGTGGGAAGGAAAGAAGGGCTGGTGATGTAAATAGACAGTCTATATATTGATCTGGGCAGGAAAATTAATAACTTTTAGAAATACAGTAGGAAAGGTGTAGGGAATAGGGGGTTTGCTTTTTTTTTTTCTTTCTTCTCTCTTTTTTTCGCTTACATACCATGGTCACAGAGACACACGGGGGAAGGGAGGACCGTTACCAGCTGCCTCCACCAATACAAAGGAAGGATGATGGTCGCTGAGGGCCGTTTTCAATAGGTACAATAGAAGAGACCTGGTCTTTGGGAAGGACATCTACAAGTGAAAGACTTATGACCAGGTGGAGTCTGGGAAACCAGATCTCCAAGTATATGATAAAATCTCTGCCATCAGCAACGAGACAGCCGACCATACACCCCCCATCAGGCATCCTGCACTTCCAGCTTTCACAGTACACACCAAACGTCTGGAAAACATCACCATTTTACTAATCCGGAGGTCCCATTCAAACTTGGCTTCAGCAAAATTATAAACTCTAAGAAAAGACTCATGTTCAGTAAAAACTTATTGTATCAAGGGAAAAACCTAGCCTGGGGGAAGAAAAAGCGTATAAAAGGGGAGCCTTTACAGAATGGCCGGGAAACAGATGTCCCAGAGACCTGGTATGGGCCAGTCAAGAGTCTGTTTCCTCGTTCGAACGAATCTGAGCTCTGCTGTGGCCGTGATCTTTGCAGGTTGTATTATTTGGTCAATTGTTGTTGCATTTTTTGTTGTCTTTTTCGTATCACGAATTCTTTAATTGGGAAAATTAAAAAAACTTTGTTTTTTAATCTCCGTTTGGTTCACCTTATTTATAACACTGGGAAAAGGTGTTCTAAAGGTTTACTTTAGTTCTCAGTATTCTCTCTTAATTCCTTCTTTTTTCTTGTTTGGCCTTCCTAAGTTTTACAGTTTTAAGGCTGTTTTGCCCTTAAAGTGTTTCTTCCCAATCCTTACCTCAACTCATGAGCTCCTTTGGTCTTTTCTTTCCCCCTCCTCTGCTCAACTATAGCAGAGGAGAGTGATTTTTTCCTGGGTGCACTGGCATTTTGCCAGCATCAAACCCATGACAAAGGGTTGCCTAAGACACTGTAGCACCCGATCAAGGAAGGTGGGACAGCTTAAGCAGGGAGAGAGCCTAAGTCTGGTTTTCCTGCAGGCTGCCATCCCTCCAACAGCACAGTCCATGGGACAAACTTGAGGGATAACGTTGTCCCTGCAGGAGCTCCTCAATCACATCAACATATGAAATGCCAGTGATCCACATAAGACAACTAATACACATGAAAGGTGCTTAAACAAAACTGTGTTGACTACAGCACCAGCAGCCTGGGGACCGCAATAAAAGTTCAGCTACCTGATGCAGATCTTCAGAAGCAATCCTTACTATTCTTTTAAAAAAGCAAATATGAGAAGAAAAAGAAGAAAAGAAGGGGGGAAAAAAACCAAAAAGACCCACAACAAAGCCCCAAAGAGCCAAACAACATCTGAGCTTTCTTCTTGGGGTATTATCATAATGAAGATGAAATGCTGCATTTCACCTTAAGCATATGTTTCAAAAAGGGCTAGCAGGGAAAGAAGCAGATCTTGTGCCAGCAGTTTCTGCCCAAGGATGGCATACCATTCTGAAGGCATGAAATAAAGAATCTAACTGCTTTGTAAAAATCACTATAGGCACAAAGTTACTATTTCCTTCTCCCCAGAATTTCAAAGAAATCATTAATAAAAGTGGGCTACAATATGCATATTTTTAATCATCAAATTACCTACCTGAATTACTTTCACAAACCTTACTGAAAGAAACTTCTCACCTTTCTATAGAACGGGAACATATGTGGCTGAGTTGTTGGTTATGTTTGTTGAGGAAATAAAAAATAAATCTAAGCTGTAGCAGAAAATCTGTGAAAACATACCAAGAAAAACCTAATTGCTCTCTACTGAAGTATTTCCAAGTTCTGCTGCTTACAAAATTACCTACTTTATGTCAAAGTTGTCTTTGAGGCCATGCAAAAACTGTCAAAAAGTAACAGGCCCATTGTGATTTTTCATAATCTAATTAATTTATGCATTCTTGAGTTTACTGCAGATATAGTCAAAAGGTAATTTATTAATCTAAGAGCCTAGATTCATTTGTATGCATGCCCTGAGAGACAAACAAGGCTCTGATCTCCTTTTTCATGAAATCAACTTCAGGATCTAGTACCAAGAATGTGAAGTGGTATTACAAAGTTATATTCTGAAACAGTGGTTCTATCCCATCATCCAGGACACAAGAAAACCACGCATGGTTTAGTCCAGTGGTGAAAGCTATACAGAAAAAGTTGGGGAAGGCTGCAAGTTAAAATTGACTACTTGACATTCTAAAATAAAAGTTGACCTCAAAAGGGAAAAAAAAAAAGGGGGAAAAAGCAAACTAGAAATGGAATGAAAGAATGAAGAATGAAGCTATAGAGAAGGCACTTGCAGAAAATATGCAGAGCAGGAACACCTCTTGTTTGTGAACTACATGCATTCAAGTGTCACATATTTCCATGTCTTGGTCTTTTAACCAAGACACCTACAAGTAATTACCTGAGCAGCTGTAAGATGACACTGCATTTTTCTTTCTTTATAAATCAAATAGCAATGTTTTTTCATCATTATTGTAGAAAATGAGGTTTAAACCAACTTTTGGAGGTTAAGGTATAAAGTTAGAAGTTGTTAGTTACAGAATTGTAAAGTTAAAGTAAGAATTAGTAATGATGTTAGTTACTAGAAACTATTCATTTTGAAACTTTTACTTTGGGAATGTGTCTTATCATAGCCTTCTGTCAGTCTGGAATGCAGTTTCCATGGTAACTCAGGACTTTCTGGCCACCCTTATCACTCCTTGACTATCTCACCTCCTTCCCTCCCCCCGCCTCTGTAGTCTCCCCTGCAAGCAAGTTCCAACACGCCTATATGGTAATTAGAAATCCCAGGATGCAATGCCTCAAGAAAATCAACACAACTTCCAAAATCAAACAACAATAATTCTCCCTAAAAACAACCCAAAACAGAAGTAATGGCAACAATAAAGACAGGAGTGTGAAAGCCGATAGATCTTTATCTCAAAACCAGCCGTCTTTATCTCGTTGTGACTGAAAAGATATTCTAAACGTCTGACCCCTCAGCAGAAACAGACTGGAATTGGGAATTTCTTGGGAGCTTATCTCCCGTGAGGGGGGAGAGGCTAATTCCCCACCTGTCGCCCTGATGTTTTCAGCTTTCTGCCTCTGTGCAGAAGCTTTCTCACAGCCTTCTGATGTAAACAAAGTGTATCCTTGGAATATTTGCATTCTTCTCCTCTGAGGGAAGAATTGATTGATGGTCATGTCCACCACACAGGTTGAGAGGTGGTGACCTCTCTAGCCAATCTCTGGACTTCTGTACAAATGTATAAAAAGTAGAAAATGTAAATAAAGGTAGAGACTTCTTTTCCTTCACTGCTGCTGTGTCTGCCTGCTCTCTTCCTGTCCCAAAAGGGAGACACACCCAGCCTTCAGCTAGCGACAAGTGGTCCCCCAAATGAGAGGGGACCGCAGCAACCAAACCACAAGTGGTGACCCCAGGATGTGTCCAAGCGACACCCACCCAGCTGTGCAAGCGGCAGGGTGCCCAGCTCCCCTCCTTCTCAGCACTTCAAGGAAGACCATACTGCTCTCCCAAGCACCTATTTATACAAAAGAGCTGATTCTTTAATAAAGGCATATAAAGGAGGAAACATTGTCTCCTGCCCTTATTACATTATTGTTCTTGTGAATAAGATATACATTACACAGACTATAGTTTTTAAATACATACTGAGAATATTTAGTGTCAGGAAAGGATGAAAATTTCCTTTCTAAAGAAATAAAATCAATCCTTCCTTGACAAATATTTATAAACATATTTTTCTCCAGTTCTTTCTCGTAATTTGTTTTGTCCAGAATATTCAGAATTGCCTCACCACTGCCTTGCACAGATATAACAATTCAGCCTGAAAACTGCCCTCTTAGGACAGTGGGAGGAATGACAGACTTGTCTTTACAAACAAGCAGTGGATCTGCTGGTAGATAAAACTAGCACTCAGAGATAAAAGAAACAATGGGAAGGATTCCACTGATTGATGAATGGAAAATAAGATATTTGCCTTTACAAACTGATATAAATAGGCAGTCCATATATTGATCTGGGCATGAAAATTAATAAACTTTTAGAAATACATTAGAAAAGGTGTAGGGAATAGGGGTCTTTTTTTTTTTTTCTTTTTCCTTTTCTTTTCTCTCTCTCGCATACTATGGTCACAGAGACACACAGGGGAAGGGAGGACCATTAAGGGCTGCCTCTGCCAACACAAAAGAAGGATGATGGTCGTTGAGGGCCGTTTTCGGTTGGTACAATAGACAAGTCCTGGTCTTTGGGGATGGTATCTACAAGTGAAAGACTATGTTACAATAAGACCAGGTGGAGTCCCAGAAATCAGATCTTCAAGTATATGATAAAATCTCAGCCATCAGCAACGAGACAGCCGACCATACACCCCCCACCGGGCATCCTGCGCTTCCAGCTTCTACAGTACACACCAAACGTCTGGAAAACATCACCATTTTACTAATCCGGAGGTCCCATTCAAACTTGGTTTCAGTAAAATTATAAACTCTAAGAAAGGACTCATGTTTAGTAAAATCCTATTGTATCAAGGGAAAACCTAGCCTGGGGGAAGAAAAAGCGTATACAAGGAGAGCCTTACAGCATGGCGACGAAACAGATGTCTCAGGGACCTGGCCGGGGCCAGTCCAGAGTCTCTTTCCTCATTCGAACGAACCTGAGCTCTGCTGTGGCTGGGATCTTTGCAGGTTGTATTATTATTTGGTTATTTGTTGTTGTAATTTTTGTTGCTTTTTTCGTATCGCAAATTCTTTAATTGGAAAAATAAAACTTTGGTTTTTTAATCTCTGTTTGGTTCACCTTATTTATAACAAAACTAACTGTAGGTTTGCTGAAAAATGAAATTGGATATTGAAAGATGAAAGAAACAATGGGAAAACCCATGGTTTCCAAAATTCCCTAATGATATATATATATCCTGTATATTGATCTGGGCAGGAGAAATTAAATGATTGCAGTTGTATGCGAACCGGGACATGAGAAATTAAAAGTCTACAAGTTGCAGGAAATGTTGATGAAGCGGCTGGAGAAGAGAGCAATGGGGGGATGTCAACCCGATCTGCAAGTGAAAAGCCGAGCTGGCTCAGGCATAAGTTTCAGACAGCCGAAACTCCACTCCTGCAGCTCCAATACACATCGGATCGTCTGGGGAGGAGAACCTGCTTTACAACTGAAAGCAGCCCCGAGGACTCAATTCAGGCCTGAATAGAAAGGACTCATGAATGTTAAAATCCAGCCATGTCCGAGGAGAAGCCTTGCCTGAGGGAGAATAAAAAGACTCTGAGAAATACATGGTGGTGTTATGAACAAACTTTCAAAAGTGGTGCCTTGGTAGCTGAGGGGGGGTGAGGAAGCTGGTCCTTAGCATAATACCTCACAGGGCAGGCACTCTGTTGCCGAGCAACCCATGCCGGGTGTGGGGAGGGTTACACAGATGGCTACCTTTGAAGCCGCCCGTTTTAAATACCTTGCTAATGGTCGTTCTTTGTTACAGAAAATGGACCTTCCCAGGACTTGGAGGCTGACCCTAGGAGTAATATAAGCAAACAAGCACAGACCCTTGGCATCGTGGGAGAATAATTCCGAAACAAATCCAAAAAAAAAGAAACTCGTCACCGTGAGAGGGGCCCAGGCGATACCCCGATGAAAGAAGAAGGAGATGCTCCCCTGAGCTGAATTTCAAGAATCACCGTGACGTACAAGGAACGAGCCTGATGTGGGGATGAGAAAGGCGGCTGACCCGAGCAACCTTCTTCCGGTATTCCCGTGAGGACCAGGATAGAGGGCACGTGACCGAACAATAGGTCTGGCCTTCCTTGCATTATCCTGGAGGACTCCGGGCTGCCGTGACACCACAGGGAAATCCTGACGAGCGCTACCCATAAAGCTGATTTTTCAATAAAAGAGCTGCATATTAATAAAGGCATAAGCCCTGTTTTTATCAGCTGGGGGCTCGTCCGGGATAAGCCACGCCCACAGAGGACCCTCATCAGGACGAGCATCTGCTTCGAGGGACCCTCGGGAGTTGCTGGCTACCCCGGACCTGGAGATCAGCATTGGAACAGCGAAAGAACATCCAAGGAGCGTCGGACGGGTGAGAAAACTCGGTGGCGGAGAAAGGAGGCGAGTGAATGGGGGTGTGAGTGAGATGGGGGCCGGCAGCGCGGACCCCCAGAGCGAGAGTGGGCTCCCTAGTATCGCGTTTCCGGACTCCCGCGAGGGGGCCGGCCGAGAACGGGGGGAAGCGAATGGCACAGAAGGGTGACTGAGGCGCCTCCTGGGGGGAAGGGTCCCTCCGAGCTAGCGGAGGTCCCCTGGGTGCAAAGTAAGGTGCTCGACAGGGCAGGGCAGAACGCCCTGACGAGCAAGTAGGAGGTTCCCAGCAAGAAAGAAGATGTCCCTTGTAGAGTAGGGACTGAAGTGCCTCTTTGGAGGAGGGGGTTCTCTGAGTGAGGCTCTAGGCATCAGGTAATGTCCCTGGTAGGGCAGAACAGGATGTCCTGACTGGCAGCAGAATACCCCTGGCAGGCAAGAGGGTGTCCCTTGTGGAGTAAAGACTGAGGTGCTTCTTTAGAGGAGGAAGTTTTTTCAGGTAAGGTCCCTGAATAAGGCAGAGTGGAATGTTTTGGCAGGATAAGGAGGCAAAGGAGGCTCGGCCGGAGTTCAAGGTTAAGGTCTGGCAAGAAGTTCAGACTTACCTTGGCAGGGAGTTCGAGTCTTCCTGAGCCCAGGATAGGGGGGCGAAGGAGGCTCGGCTGGAGTTCAAGGTTAAGGTCTGGCAGGAAGTTCAGACTTACCTTGGCAGGGAGTTTGAGTCTTCCTGAGCCCAGGATAGGGGGGCGAAGGAGGCTCGGCCGGAGTTCAAGGTTAAAGTCTGGCAGGAAGTTCAGACTTACCTTGGTAGGGAGTTCGAGTCTTCCTGAGCCCAGGATAGGGGGGCGAAGGAGGCTCGGCCGGAGTTCGAGGTTGAGGTCCGGCAGGAGGTTCGACCTTACCTTGGCAGGGAGTTCAAGTCTTCCTGAGCCCAGGATAGGGGGGGCGAAGGAAGCTCGGCCGGAGTTCAAGGTTAAGGTCTGGCAGGAAGTTCAAACTTACCTTGGCTGGGAGTTCGAGTCTTCCTGAGCCCAGGATAGGGGGGCGAAGGAGGCTCGGCCGGAGTTCAAAGTTAAGGTCTGGCAGGAAGTTCAGACTTACCTTGGCAGGGAGTTCGAGTCTTCCTGAGCCCAGGATAGGGGGGTGAAGGAGGCTCGGCCGGAGTTCGAGGTTGAGGTCCGGCAGGAGGTTCGGCCTTACCTTGGCAGGGAGTCCGAGTCTTCCTGAGCCCAGGATAGGGGGATGAAGGAGGCTCGACCGGAGTTCAAGGTTAAGGTCCGACAGGAAGTTCAGCCTTACCTTGGCAGGGAGTTCGAGTCTTCCTGAGCCCAGGATAGGGGGGATGAAGGAGGCTCGACCGGAGTTCAAGGTTAAGGTCCGACAGGAAGTTCAGCCTTACCTTGGCAGGGAGTTCGAGTCTTCCTGAGCCCAGGATAGGGGGGATGAAGGAGGCTCGACCGGAGTTCAAGGTTAAGGTCCGACAGGAAGTTCAGCCTTACCTTGGCAGGGAGTTCGAGTCTTCCTGAGCCCAGGATAGGGGGGATGAAGGAGGCTCGACCGGAGTTCAAGGTTAAGGTCCGACAGGAAGTTCAGCCTTACCTTGGCAGGGAGTTCGAGTCTTCCTGAGCCCAGGATAGGGGGGATGAAGGAGGCTCGACCGGAGTTCAAGGTTAAGGTCCGACAGGAAGTTCAGCCTTACCTTGGCAGGGAGTTCGAGTCTTCCTGAGCCCAGGATAGGGGGGATGAAGGAGGCTCGACCGGAGTTCAAGGTTAAGGTCCGACAGGAAGTTCAACCTTACCTTGGCAGGGAGTTCGAGTCTTCCTAAGCCTTCAGCAAAAGAATTCAAGCAAGACTCAGTGGGGGTCCAAGCTTAAAAAGCCTAGCAGAAAGTTTAGACTTCAGTTAAAAAGAAAAAGAGAGATCCTTAGCAGAAAGTATTAAGTGTAAGGATAAATAGTAAGCATCTTAACTGAGATAGTTTGAAAAAAAATAGAAGAGAATATCAGGAGCAGGATACCAAGAGATTAGTTTTCACTATCCAAAATCCAGTTAAAAAGATCCAGGGTGCTAGATTGTAAGAAACCAGATGAGGTAATTGGGAGTTGCCCATCACTACCCTCTAGTTCAGATACAAACATTGCTTAAAATTTTTGTTTTGGTTTTTTGTTTAAGGTCTGAAAATGGGGAGAGGTTACAGTAAAGGAGCAGACCCTTCCAAAGATGCGGCAAAGAAGATTCCTCCTGACAGCCCCTTGAGACAAATGTTAGATCAGTGGGATTCTTGGGAGACCACAAAGAGTCTAAAAAAAACTAAGATAATACATTTTAGTATGAAAGTATAGCCGAAATTAGACTTGCAGGAAAAGTAGCCATGGTGTGGAACCCGAGATCAATGGATGTGTAGCCAATTAAACCAATATCTAAAGGCCCTAGGGGGCCCCGATACAGAACAACTATCGTATGCAGCTTGCTGGCTGGAAAACTCTATAAGTAATGAGAGTATAAGAATACACAGACTGCGAAGAAAGAGAGAAGAAGACGATGAAGAAGGAAAGATTAGAAAAAAAGAAAGCAAATGGGACCCTCTTGACTACTTACCCCCAAGCCTTCCCCCCAGTCCTCCGGTTGGGCCCCCAGGCTCCTCCTTAGACACACTAGCAATTTCCCCAGGTACTCCTTCGGCTCCTGTTGAGCCCCTGAATCATTCCCCCCTTACGTTGCCAGAGGTAGATCCCTCACCTGTATCAACCCCTAGTCCTCCGCCTCTTCCCCCGGTTTCACAAATCGTTCGCCCCGTTCTAATCCACATGCCTCCTAACCTCCAACCAGCTTCTACTCCCCCACTTAGTGTCTTGGAAGAAGGGCCATATTGTAACACTCGATCTAGGGCACCAAAGGCAGAAAGGCTCTTTCCCCTTAGGGAAGTTCCCATGAGTGGAGTAACCGGAGGGGTCGGGTTTGTGAATGCACCCTTGACGGCCTCTGAGGTCCGAAGTTTCAAGAAGGAGCTAAGGAACCTAGTAGAGGACCCTGTTAGAATATCTAATCAATTAGACCAGTTTCTAGGGCCTAATATTTATACTTGAGGAGAACTGAACTCTATTCTAAGTATTTTGTTCTCTCCAGAAGAAGTCCAGATGATTAAGACTGCTGGGATGAAAATATAGGAAAGAAAAAATAAGCTGGGGCCACCAAGAGACCACAAGATATCGTTAGTAGACCCCAACTGGAATCCCAACCAAGAGGAAGGGAGGGAGAACATAAAGGATTATTGGTCTTTGATGGTGAGGGGAATCAAAGAGGCTATTCCAAGGGGAAGCAATGTGAAACTAGCCTTTGATGGTACTCAGGAAAAAAATGAAACACCGGCAACTTGGCTTTGCCGGCTAAAGCGAAATTTCCAACTATATTCGAATATAGACCCAGATAGTCCAGAAGGCCAAATCCTCTTAAAGGTCCAGTTTGTCACCAGATCTTGGCCTGACATCAGACGAAAATTAAAGAAGATGGAGAACTGGCAAGAAAAGAATATAAATAAATTACTTAAAGAGGCACTAAGAGTGTATTTAAAAAAAGAAGAAGAAAAAGCCAAGGCTAAGGCTAAAATAATGGTTGCAGTTGCCCGAGAAAGCGCCAGAGCCATGGCACTGCCATCTACATCAAAGGGAGATGGATTAAGGCTGCCACCTAGAAGGAGTGGAAATCGGCCAGTATCATATAGAAGAAATAAGAATTTGGAGTTCAAAGAACGTGAGATTTCACAAAACAAGAGAAAGTGTTATTATTGTAGTAAAATAAGGCATCTGAAAAAAAACTGTAAGAAGCTCCAGTTAGACGAGGCAATAGAGAAAGAGCAAGAAGCCCTGAAAGAGGTTTTAAGGGGAGATGACTAGGAGTGTCAGGGGCTCTATAAATTAGGAGACCTAATGAACCATCAGGAAGAGCCCTTGGTAAACTTTGAAGTGGATCCCCAGTCTAAAGAATTTAAATTCCTGGCTGATACCGAGGCAGACAAATCCAGTTTAAAGAAGCTCCCCGTTAAACTTAGCATTGGGAGGAAGATCTGTGAAGTAATAAGAGCAGAGAGAAAACCATTTAAAGCATTTGTAATAGAGAATGTAAAAATTAAAGAAAATTCAAAACAATGCTTAGCAGACTTTATCTACTTACCAAATTTAAAGAGTAATTTATTAGAAAAAGATTTACAAGTTCAGTTAGGAGTGAAGATCATCCCCAAAAATAGGAAGATAGTGGTCCAAATTATGAGGCTGACCCAGGGAGACATAGAAGAAATAGACTCCGGAGTATGGGCAGAAAAAGGCAAATGTGGATACCTAAACATCCCACCGATAAAGATAGAAATGCAAAGAGACACAACACCTATCCGAGTCAAACAATACCCGATATCCCTTGAGAGCAGGAGAGGATTAGCCCCAGTAATTGAGCAACTGTTACAGCAAGGTATTCTAGAACCATGTATGTCCCCTCATAATACTCCCATATTAGCTGTAAAAAAGGCGAAAAGGAAATACAGGTTAGTACAGAACTTGAGAGAGGTAAACAAAAAGACCATTACCAAGCACCCCGTGGTATCCAATCCCTATACCCTTCTAAGCCAAATTCCAAGAGAGCATGCCTAGTTTACAGTTATAGACTTGAAAAATGCTTTCTGGGCATGCCCACTAGCGGAAGAATGTCGCGACTGGTTCGCATTTGAGTGAGAAAACCCTGACAGAAGGAGGAGGCAACAGCTAAGATGGACACGCCTCCCACAGGGGTTCACTGAGTCTCCGAACCTTTTTGGACAAGCACTAGAAGAGCTGTTAAGACAGTTCACCCCAGAGGGAGATGTTCAAATCTTGCAGTATGTGGATGACCTGTTGATATCTAAAAAAGAGCAAAATTGAGTCAAAGCCACTAGTATTCAACTCTTAAACTTCCTAAGGGAAAAAGGTCTAAAAGTATCCCAAAGAAAACTACAATTTGTAGAAACAGAAGTAACCTACCTGGGCCACAGAATTGAAAAAGGATACAAGAAACTGAGTCCCGAAAGAATCTCTGGTATTTTGTCTATCCCAGCTCCAAAAACTAAGAGAGATGTAAAAAAATTACTGGGCCTGTTTGGTTATTGCAAATTGTAGTTAGATCAGTACACCAAAAGTGTGAAGTTCCTCTATAATAAACTAGTGGATTCTGAGCCGGTAAAATAGACAGAAGAAGATGAGGAACAGTTACAAGCCCTAAAAGATAAACTATCCTCAGCACCAGTTCTAAGCCTGCCTGACCTTAAGAAAAAGTTTAACCTGTTTGTGAGTACAGAGGGAGGAATTGCATATGGAGTATGCAATTTTTCTCACTCGAGAGTGAGAAAATTGTAAGAAACCTGTGGCCTACCTCTCAAAACTACTAGACCCCGTGGCCAGGGGGTGGCCAACGTGCCTCCAAGCAATTGCAGCAACAGCTACCCTGATAGAAGAAGCCCAAAAGTTGACCCTACAAGAGAAAATAAGAGTCCACACCCCTCACGATATCAAAACAGTATTAAGTCAAAAAGCTCAGCAATAGTTAACCGACTCAAGAATATTAAAATATGAAATCATTCTAATGAACACAGGGGACTTAGAGTTAGTCACCTCCAAATGCCTAAACCCTGCCCAGTTTCTTGCTGGAGAACCTCTGGCTGAACTAGAACATGATTGTGTTGAATTAATAAGTCTACAGACGAAAGTGAGAGAAGACTTGGACAATGTACCTTTGCCATATGGAAGATCCCTGTTTATAGATGGGTCCTCAAGAGTAATAGAAGAGAAAAAAGCCTCAGGATATGCAGTAATAAATGGGGAAGATATGAAAGTAATAGAAAAAAGAAAATTACCCTCAAATTGGTCAGCCCAGAGCTGCAAAGTTTACGCTTTGAAACGAAGACTAGATCTGTTAGAGGGAGATCAAGGGACCATATACACTGACTCGCGATATGCCTTTGGAATTATTCATACTTTTGGAAAAATTTGAGAGGAGCGAAGTTACTTAAACTCCAAAGAGAAAAATCTGGTACATAAAAAGCTAGTAAAACTGGTGCTAGAATCTCTACAAAAACCTGCAGAAATCGCTGTAGTCCACATAAAGGGCCATCAGAGAGGTGACACCCCTGAAGAAAAGGAAAACCGACTAGCAGATCAGACAGCTAAGAAAGCGGCATTAGATTCAGGAAACCAAGTAAAAATTTTTGAATTAGAAACAACACCAAGTGGAGAAAAAGAAAAAGAAAAGCCAATATTCAGTGAGAAAGAATTAAAAGCAATAAAAGAACTAAAGTTACATCAAAAGAAACAAGGAGAGTGGTTAACTCCTGATGGGCGCAAATTCTTAAATAAAGCCCTAGCCCGAAGAGTGCTAATAGAATTACATGAACTAACCCACTGGGGAACCCAGGGTTTATGTGACCACTTTTTACGAGAAAATTTATGTATTGGAGTATATACTCTGGCAAAAGCCATTACCAAAGGGTGCACAATTTGCCAGAGGATTAATCAAAAAGTAATGAGAAAAGCAGCACCTAAAGGAAAAAAACTTGCTCTAAAACCTTTCCAAAACATACAAGTAGATTTCACCGAAATGCCCCCTGTGCAAGGGCATAGACATTTACTGGTGATAATAGATCATCTTACTCACTGGGTAAAAGCTTTCCCAACCAAACGGGAAACTGCACAGGAAGTTGCAAAAATCATTTTAGAAAACAT